>APFE031419235.1:0-57281 GCA_000404065.3 Pinus taeda
TATAATGTTATGTTATATATAATTTATAGTTTTTTCCCGAGAAGAAAAATCGTAATTTCCATTAACATAGAAAATTACATCTTGTAAATGCGATAGGCATATGCCATAAAGTGACCATGGTCATCTCTGAACTATTGAAAAACTGATATAAAAACCTACAAAAAACCCTGTTCGGGTATACTGATAGTGTTCATATACAATATTATTTACATATCCAAAATTGATTCATAAATATTAATAGAAAAAGTTGCTGATCTAGGGCCTATTTGGCCTCTATATATCCTATTCCATATAAGGTCTATGGTAGTACTGGTAGATCTATGCAAGAATATGCTCTTTGATTTGCCATTATCCTCGAGGATGATGCGTTGCCACTTTCGATAGCCTGTCTGTGGATGCATTGCGTTCCTTGTAGATATGAGTGCAAGAAACAAGATCAAATTTTGATTTTAGAAATAATACATCATCCAAAATTGTTCTGAGTGTATATGCATGGCATAATGTAGTGCAATTGAACCAATTTATGACAATCTTTGAATCCCCAAATGTTTGTATCTGTCTGCAATTTTTGAAAATAGAAAAATGTAAGAGATGGCAGACGGTAATGAGCTCTGCAAAATTGTTAGTGCCATATCCCAGCCTTAGGAAGATGTGGAAAAATTGTGTTTCAAATATGTGAAGTATGATGCCTCCACCGCATCCATGTTCTTGTGTTGCTCCATCGAAATAGGCCTAAGGTTTCTCTTTATCAATGACTTCCAGAATTAAATTTCTTGTCTGGGTAAGCTGTGCCTCTTCTGGGATTTCTACGTAGCTCTTACAAATATTTGGAATAATCTGAGTACAAAAAATTTGTTTCCCCTGAAAGATAATATTGTTTCTGCAAATCCATATGTGCTAGGACACTATGAGAGGCAAGTTCTTAGCTTTTGGGTGTGTTGCAGAATCCCACCATTTGTTCGAGGCCAAAATCATGTCCTCCCCGGTCCATGTGATTGGTATATTAAGAATCTGTAAGGCCTATGTCCAGACTTGCTTAGTAGTGGGGCAAGTGAGGAATAGGTGGTTGGTTTTTTCCTCCTTTGCTCTGAAAAGAACACCCCATGTAAGTCCTAGGAATGCCTGTTTCTTGAGATTTGTTCCAGTTGGTGTTTTGTCAGAAATGATATTCCACACGAGTAATCGGGAACGAGGAGGAGCATCTAGCTTCTAGATATTCTGTCACCCGATTCTCAATAATTCTAGTTTGTGTCTTGCATGTATTATTGAATATCCATCCTTTGGGGTATATGTCCCATGTTATGCCAGTCCTCAAAGCAACTCATATGGCTCGTCCCTTAATCTCACATGGGATTCTGTTAAGGCCATCAAGTAGGTCCTCCACTCCATGTGCCATTGAGCAGGAATATCCAAAACCATCCCTGATAACCAAGCTTGCTGGTATATTGTTGAATTGTGAGGGTCCCCAATTTAAGCTATGTTGACAATATCCCATTGTTTAAGTATGGAAATCAAGCCAGGTGGGAGGAGATGGGTGTTCCCGCATCTAATCCATGGGTCAATCGCAATATGGGCCGACCCTCCATTACCAATCCTCCATATGAGTCCCCTTCTAATGATGGGGAGGGTATTTATTACAACCCTCCAAATTACTGATATACCCTTTCTGTTCCAATATGGTAGTCTTAGCCAATCCAACACTGAGTTTAGCCAAATGTATTTGTATGTGATCACCTCCTACCATAGACTCCTGCGTTTCAGGAGCAACCATCCAAGTTTGGCCGCAAGTGCTTGTGCAAAGGCAGATAGGTTTTTTAAGCCCCAGCCTCCCCATATTTTGGGGATAGCAATGCTGCTCCATTTAACCCAAGCATAGAGTTTCCCCTCCTTATGTCCCTTCCATAAGAATTGGCAGCATATTCTCTATATCGTTTGTATAATTCCTTGAGGAATCCATGCCAAAGACATCCAGTAAACTGGTGTGGTTTCAAGTACTAATTTGATAAGCACCAGGCTGCCAACCCTGGATAGTAATCGATGGATCCATATGTTTAATCTTCTTTACACCTTTGCAATCAACCATGTCCAGTCTGCAATTTTGTATCCATCTGATTTTATCCTAAATCCCAAGTATTTTAGTCCATCCTCGAGTGCCTGATTCTGAAAAGGGAAATTTTGAAGTGCAAGGTTGGTTTCCTGTTGAGTACATTCTGATAAGGATATAGTGGATTTGACTTGATTAATTTCCATCCTTGTGGTAGAGATGAATAATCTCAATATCCATGTGAGTGTGGTGATGTCCTGATTACCCTCATTAAGAAATATGAGGTTGTCATCGATAAAGACTAGATGTGTTAATATGCATTGATCTGTTAGCTTGAGGCCCTTGAGCCGCCCCTCACGCTTCTCCGATGAAATCTTTCTGCTGAGGCCTTCCATGACCAACAAGAATAATACTGGGGATAGGGGACATACTAGTCAGAGTCCTCACTCCACTCGGAAGGAGTGGGAGGCTAATCCATTGATTAAAATTGCAAAGGATACTGAAGTGATACAACACATAATCCATCTGATAAAGTTTGGCGGAAAACCCAGATGAGTGAGTAGCATCTGAAGGTATAGCCATTTAACCCGTTCAAAAGCCTTAGAGAGATCAATTTTTAGCATTACTCCTTTTAGTTTCTTCAGTTTGAAAGAGTGGAGGGCCTCTTGTGCCATGCCAATGGCCTCGTGGGTTTGTCAATTTTGCAGAAAGGAAAGTTGTTTTGAGGAGATGTGATCCGACAGGATCTGTTTTATACAATTAGCTATAATCTTATAAATAATTTTATAGAGTAAATTGTAAAGGGATATAGGCCTGAAATCATTAAAGGATAGCAAGGAATCCAGCTTGAGAATAAGGGAAATAAAGGTGGAGTTTATGGGCTCATACAATCTGCCCAAGATACGGCTTTCTTCGACCACTTTAAGAAGGTCAGGACCAATGATGTCAAAGAAGGTAAGGTAGAACTCCATCGGCCATCCATCCGGATCCAGACTTTTATCCTTTTTGAACCACTTTAGAGTGCTCTCGATTCCCCTAAAGTGACAATTTTACTGAGTTCCTCTAGCAAGTCAAGTTCCACAAATCTGGGAAAGTGCCTCGTGATGCGGATGATATCAGCAAGTGTAGCTCCTGGAGGAGCTTTGAACAATTGATTGGAGTGCGTAATGATCATCTGTGTCAACTGTGGATGTGTATTAGCTATCGGGCCTTGATCCAAGGGAATTTGCTAAATAGTGTTGCTGGCTTTTCTTCCATTAGAAATTTTTTGGAAGAATTTAGTGTTACCGTCCCCAACTTGTAACCAGATAGCGTTGCTTTTGAGTCTCCAAGTTTCTTCCTGTTCTTGTAGGATCTTTGATCTCTGGGCTTCCAGCTCCACTAGGTGTAATTTTGCTTCAATGGAATTGAAGCCTCTACCTTGTTCATCCGTTAAAGTGGCTAACTAGTTTTCAATGTTCGATAGGGTGTTCTCCTCCCTAGCTTTTTTCCTTTTGATAAGTTTATAGTTATTTAGTCAAGCTATATATATATATATATATATTATATATATTATATAGGTTGTTAGTTTAGTTAGTTGGTTAGTTAATTAGTTACCATGATTTATATAGCATTTATATTTTATATAGTATATATATAATAAAATTTAATTAATGAATTCCTTTTTTTTTTAACTTTAAATATATATTCATTAAGTAATTAAATTGTTAAAACTAATAATACTATATATTATTTAAAAATATTTTAATGTTATTAAAATTAAAAAAATAAAATACAAATTTCTTATTTGATATTTAATTAGATTTGGAAAAACATGAGCAAAACTATATCCTATCAGTGGGGGGCGGTCAAAATATTCATCAACTCCTATTGATTTATTTATTGGTTATTTATTTGTTTCAGAGTTTTTTTGGGTATATTTTCTGTCAAATTTGTTTGAAATTTAAAACGCATTTTAAATAACAAAAATATTTTACTAGATTCCTAACAAAAAACTTTAAAGCCTAAAATAATTAGAAAAATGACTTTTTTTCCATTCAAAATCAGCAAATATCCATAATAAACATGCTACCAAATTGCAAGTAATAAAAAAAATTAAAATCGAATATAATTCTTTTGGTGGTTTCGAAGCATTTTCATGAGGTTTTGTAGGTTTCTAGGTTGTTTTTGTGGTTTTCTATGTGGTTTTGAATGTTTTTTTTGTGGTTTTCATGGTTTTTGTATGGTCAATTTTTTTTTCAAATTAGTTTATTAATTTTGAAAGAAAAATTAAATTAAGAAACACAGATAGGATAGGTAACCTAGCTTGGCTTGAGACTCTCAAAGTTTGGAGAGCTTGTTGGTGATGTTGGTTGGGTTGGTCCATGCTCCAATGGCTCGATCAAGCCCTCTTTTGTTCATGTAAATTCACCCTCTCTTGCCAAAAATTGTAACTCAATTGCATGTTAGCACCCAACTATCTCCTAAATCTTGTTCAAAATCAAGTCATTAGTTTGTCACTTCAATTGAGAGATGGTGTGGGAAGAAACCCCGAATCAATCACCTCAAAACATTTTGATGAATCTCTTTGGCACATATTTTCAATCAATATAGGAAGAAATTAGATGCAAAGAGTTGTTCTTGCATCATGATGGGTTATTCAACAGAATCTAAAGCCTTTAATTATTTGGTCATGTCAAACAATAGATCATTATTAGAAAAAATGTCATATTTATTGAGAATTCTTAGGCCTCAAGTTATTGAGCTCTTCTTGTGGGTTGTTACATAATGATTTCTTTCATATTGTTGCTAGTAATGGATAAACTACCCTTCTTTTTTTGGATTATTACTAGTTATTCAAATTTTACTCCTATGTCGATGGTAATTCATCTAAGGATGGGGGGTGGACCCTAAGATGATGGTCAGACCTACCCATGGTTTTGTGCATGGGTTTTGCACATGGTTTTGGGCACATTGGTTTTATGCCCATGGTATTTTATGGACCCAGTCAAGGAACTACAATTATTTTCTAATCCAGGGTTAATGTTTTAGGTATTATGAATGCTTTGACATGTATATATATGTATTCCAACATCTGTGATCTGTAATAAATTAAGAAATTTCTTTCTGTAGAAATCACATAAGAGAAACTTTTGGCTGACGTGTTTCAAACCAACAAGTGTGGTTCATCATCAAGATCAGAAGAAGAGGCAAGCCATGGCAAACGCTTAAATAGAGAGCAATTTAGAGACAATAATTCCATGTAATGGATATATTTGAACAATAATATTTAAATTATGATATTAATTATTAATATATTAAAAATCAAATATTATTAAGTAACAAACTATATTAAACCAACTAGCTTTTGCAAAATAATATTTAAATTATGGTATTAATATTATTAAAAGTAAATATTAATAAGTATGGCTATATTAAACGACTAGTTTTTGAAAAATAAAATTTAAAACTAATTTATTAAAAATAAAAAATTATTAAAAAATTCTATTACTCAAAAATAATTGAAAAAAAAACTAATTCAATAACAAGAATAAAAAAAATCAAAGTCAAACTCCAAACAAGGAGGGAAGTCATAAAATATAAAAATGAGTCAAGACCCTAATCAAGACAAGATTTTAATAAATAAAAATAGTGAGTGGAAATAAAATAAACTAAAATAAAAATAATTAATGGGAAAATAAATAAAATGAAACAAAAATATACACAAGTCAAAAGAATATATATATATATATTATATATATACGCAAATAAAAGTAATCAATAAATAAAATAGGTCAACAATAAAATATGGGGTTGAGGCCCATTAAACTAATGACAAAAGTACTAAAAGGAAGTTAAGAATTAATAGGATGATAAAATACTTAAGGAAACACAAAGGATCAAGAATATAAACTCCAATGAAGAATAAATCAACAACAAATACTATGAAAAGGACACAAACACCTACATAGATAAATAAAAAAACAAAATAAATCCCAAAAAGTAACCTAAAATACTAGGAAGACAGGATAGGGACCCAACTTCTATTAATAATCCAACCATCATCTCTATTCAAATTATTGGGTCTTTTTTCAATTTCTAGGGCCTCCCTCAACTTACGATGATGGAAATGACTAACCTTAGCAACGACTTGGGCCTCCTCAATGCAGATGTGATGCTTAGATTTATCTACATGCTCTGCTAAAGTAGAGGAGGCGTTCATGCCATGCTTGATGTCAGCGACATGCTCATTAATCCTTTGATTAATCGAGCAACCAGTCTCACCAATCTAGAGAGTCCCACAAGAGCATGGGATAACGTAAACACCTTTCATATTCTTGGGGTCCATTGGGTAATTTATAGATCTACTGGAGCTCCAGATGGTATTAAAAGGCATAAAGGTTGAAGCCACCTTGTGCTTCCTTATGATCCTTGCAATCTTGTCAATGGTCCCTTGGATAAGAGGAAGATGAACATTAGAAAATCGATCCTTGATATCTTTCCTAGCACCAAGACATTTTCAGCTCTGAGGAAAGCTTTAGTAGATTGGTGTCTTCTATACCCATTACTAAAGAAAAAACTTAATAAATGTTTTTTCTGTTCATTCAGATGGTTGTCATTAGAAACTCTTAAAGATCTAGTCGCAAAGGTGTTGAGAACACCAAGCTTTTGAGCTAGGAAATGATGAGAATTAACATGAAGATATGTTTTGTATGAGTTTTATTACGAAATAATTAATGAGAAAAAGAGCAATCATCATTCCTTGAGAGGAGGATGTCAAGGAAGGGCAGACTACCATTACTTTCAAATTCCATGGTGAACTTTATGGAACTAGATTGATTGTTAAAATGGAGGAAAAACAATTCTAGCTCTTCCTTACCATGGGACCAGATGACACAAGTGTCATCCACAAACCTCTTCCACATCTTAGGCATAAGATGAGAAGAATATAAGGCCTTTGATTCAAAATCCTCCATGAATATATTAGCGACCACAAGGGAGAGGGAGGAACCCATACCGACACCGCAAGTTTTCTCATAGAATTCCCCATCGAATGAAAAGAAAGTAGAAGTAAAACAAATACCAACTAATTAATTATTTTTATTTTGGTTTATTTTGTTTCCACTAATTAATTTTGTTTATTAAATGATCTTGTCTCGATCGAGGTCTTGACTCCTTTTTATATTTTTTTACTTCCCTCCTTGTTTGGAGTTCGAATTTGATTTTATTTATTTATTGTTATTATTTCATACTATTGAAGCCTAAAAAATCGTTGCTTCAACATGGGGCAAAAACACCAAGTCTGAACCTTGGTTGGCAGCTCCTTTCCCATTTGGAGTAGTGGCTCCGACTGGGGATAATGGGACCAGTTTCCCAATCTATTTTATGATTGTGCTAATGGGGTGATATGTGATATTTTGGAGTAATGTTTAAGCTAAGAGTAATCTAATCTGAACTAATAATCAAATGCATTTTATCCTAGTTTAAACATTATCTAATTATGACTATACTCGAGAATATATTAAAGTATGCGATCTACAATAATGTCCAAAAGCAATTGGTAATAAAGATCATTCAATTGCAATGAGAAATGAAATCGTTTAACAATAATCGTTTTGTATAAAAAGTTAGCCGAAATGATTGTGAAAGATATATTGCATAAGAAATTATTCATGTATTCAGCATAAAATATAGGCCATCATCATATAGAAGTGCAAAAATGTTAACCAAGATTCAAACTTTCATACATAAACAAATTGAAGAGAAATTATTGCTTGATACATAAGTAAAAATAATTACGAGATAAAAAGTACCATTTATAATACGTCCTACTCATGTGCTTCAACAATATTGATCTACTTTCAATCCAGCCAACACCATCTAAGTGTACAAAAGTGCAATTTCAGTAGAAGATTCCAGATAAGATAAAAATAAATCTTGTTCCATTAGTTTCACCAGAACTTCCTCAAAGGGACAAAAGTGCATGTTTTGAAGATTGTTTCTGATAAAAATTTTGGACACGTCTCTAAATATAGGAGAGGGGTTTAAATACTAAAATATAAAACTAAAAATAGATTATTACAAAAATAGTTAAGAATGTTTAAATGACCTTCCTCAAATTATGCAGAATAAAACAAAAATAGAAATGAGCATGATGATTAACTATTCTGCATTTGATCCTTTAGATTGAAAATGTTCGTCATGGGTTTGACCTATGTCGGTTGCCCGATTTTAGCTTTCAACTACCCAGTGAACACGATGTCAGTCAGTGCTAGCACCATTTTCTCCATAGAAGTGGTTAGGCATCGCAGGGTCATCCACTAGCTGTGAGGTTTCACTAAATGTCACCAATATGCTTCCAAGTTTAACCTGGTTGTTTGCTTAATTGCTTTTGTTTTTTCTTCTGTTGCCTGTCTCCACTGTAGCTAAAGATGTTTTACATTAGGAAGAAAACCTGGAATGGAATCTACCACAAGGTTGTTGTTATGTAAATTTTCATTAATATTTTCGATAACATTGTTTGCTACTACTACCGTGTCTGTTGTTGCCTTTTCTGCCTCTCTAAGTCGAGAATCCCAGTTTGAAAATAAGATTTCTTTGTGTGACTCCAACAGTTTAGGCAAGTCAGATTTTCTCCCATCTTCTGAATTCTGCTAGGTGATGATCGGAGACCTTTTTGAAGATTTCATCATATTCAAGTCTCATTTCCACAACTTGACTTGTCAATTTGTCACTTGTTTCGCAATAAGAATTCCATTGCGAAATCTTCTGGCGTAATAGTTATTTTTGGTGCATCAGCTGGGTGATAAGGCCGAGCACTTCAGTAATAAACTGATCAATTTTTGGATCATCTTTATGTAGATCAATTAGTCCTTGTATTTGCGCTTCCTTCTCTGCTAAGCTGGCTTGATTTTTTATTTGCATCTACTCGAACTCTTGTTGAAGCTTAGCTAACTCTGTCTCTGCTTGTTGTAGTTATTGTTCAAGAAACAAAATTTTATCTTCTTTTTCCTTAAGTAAAATTAGCACCTTTGTTGCTTTGTCGATGGTCCTTGTAGCATAGGCACCTACAAATTGTGCCAGTCTAGTAAGGTTGGTGGACGGGTCGATGGGTGAGTCTTTCCAGACAACATCCATTAGTTCATTATCAGGGGTAGTAACACCTGTAGAATCCAAATTCCTTTTCTTCCTTTCTCTTTTTAACAACTTTTTGTTGTGGGCTATAAAAGACATCTAGAGGGGGAATCTCCTTAATTCTCAAAACAATTCCAGAGGTGTGAGTAACAGTGATGTGCTCTACCTCTTGAATATTTAAAGTCTCCTCTGCTATAATTTCTTGAGTTGTTTTCTGTTGTGGAGTTTACAACTTTGGCATTTGTTCCTCTATGTGGAACCTTTTGTTAAAGTTGTCCCATTCTTCCTCTAAATCAATCACTAGGGTTTTAATGGCTGGGTGGAGGTGGAATGGATTTCAGCCTATTTACTAGCTAAAGTTTGCTCAACTATCTTTTCTGTAGATTGGGCTATATCTTTTTCCGACTCCTTGCTTCTGCTTTTCCCATTTTGTGATGAATTATCTGACTCATTGGTAGATTTATCTTGGGATTTTGCTCCAGAATCAATTTTAGAATTTTCTTTGGAATCTCCTTCTAGACTTACACTGGGAGTAGGCTCCCTTATTGGTTCAATCAATAATTGGTCCAATGGGACCTTCGTTAGCCTCCTTTCTCTGTACTAGTAAAAGGTTTCAAGAACTTCACGATCAAAAAGTAATTGTGCCATATGCTTCACCTCTATGAAGGTGTTATTTTGCAAAAATATGTCATCAAATGAATCTTCCTCATTATTGAATACTTTTATTTTTACCATGGTGGTAAAGTCTTTGACAATGTCAAATGGGTTATATTGCCTTCCAGGGAATTTAGGTAATTACAGAGATAACATAATATTTGCTTCTTTAAATGCATGCCCCAATTCGTGCAATGCAAATGAGCCACATTGTAAAGGGAATGTAGGCCAAATGGTCCTTTTTTCTTCCTTTGATGTTTAGCTCATCCCTCCCTCACTAGTTGTTTTATGGGCTATCTCTCTAGCAATTAGTTTGTTCGGAACATTGTATGGGAGGACATGGGGGGAGGTGATGCTGCCAAATACCCTGATATATGTAAATGTTTCCTCCCCAAACCATCTGGCCACTAGGAGGATATCTAACTCGGCTCCTTTAGAAAACCTGGGGGCATCTCGGTTATAAAACCATTTGTGGATAGGGAGCATAACTCCATGACAAATTTTGTAAAAATGCGGTTGAATGTGAGATTCCTACATGTCTTTATGGTATATGTGAATGGGAAGTGGATTTTGGATAGTCCACTTCGATCCCATGACAGGAAAATTTGAACCAAAACAAATTTCATCCATTACATAGGCGCTCATAAAAAATGGAGGGTAAACCCTCGAAGCAACACTTCTTTTCCTTTTATATTCTATTATTGTTTTTGCTAAATTATCAAACAGAATTTGTGCCCAATTCATTATAGTTGCGTTTATGGCTACGTCTATTAATGGAAACCATTCTGGGTAGAATTTAGTACTATCGGGTTTACCAAATTGTCTACATAGCATGGCCACTGCAAAATTATGATAGGGACAAATAGACGTAGTAGAGTACATACTGTTCTTGTCTTTCTTGATTTTTCCCTCATTATTTGACCAGGTCCAGGTGCAGTCTACTGGTTCCTCATTCTCGTTGGCAAACATCTCGACGAACTTCTTGTTGTAAATGACTTGTGGCTTTGGTAGGTGGTACATAAGCTGCAAGTTGTTTGGCGTAAAAGATCCCATAACCTCTTGGCTTCTTGTTTTCAATTCTCTGTTTGAGATGTCGACTTCATCAATAACCCAATTAACCATGTTTGTATAAGGGATTATCTTTGGATGCATAGCTATGCGATGCAAAAATGAGCATGCTGTCTCAAACATTGAGGCGTCTAAGGAATCATGTCCATCAATTGTAACCGTTGTTTCTAGAATCCCTGGTTGCTCTTCTTCTAGTATATTTTTGTTAAAATTGGAAACTAGGGCCAAAATCCATGTGTGCCATCTTATTTATGGCAGTTGATATTTTTCTTGGATCCCTCTCATTGAGAGGTGTAGGATTGATCTAAAGATCATCCGATTCCGATAAGTATTCATGGGGTTATGAATTTATTTGCGTTATAAGACAATTCGTCAAGGTCGACCAACAACCAAATAAACCCCACATGTGCTCAACGTTTTACTGTAAATAGAGGTGGCCTTCAAGTCATTTCAACACACTTAGGATATCTTCCTCTCTCTACTTGTATTTGGGTTTTAGTAGGAGGAGAGATGCTAAGGAATAATGTTTCCCTGATCTAGAGGGTAGAAAGCTAGAAAAGCTGGAAAAGTCGGATTTTCTAGAAAAGCCGGAACTATTGAAAAAGATGGAACTACCAAAAAAGCCAGAAAAGCTGGAAAATCCAGAACTGTTGGAAAAGCTGGAAATGCTTGAAAGGTTGGAAATGCCGGAAAAGCGAGAACTGCTAGAAATGGCGGAAGAGTCGGAAATGCCGGAAATGCTAGAACTGCCGGAACTGCTAGAAAAGCCAGAACTGCCGGAAAAGCCAAAACTGCTGGAAAAGACGAAACTGCTAGAAAAGCCAGAAAAGCAGGAAAAGCCGGAAAAGCCAAAATTGCTAGAAAAGTTGGAAATGCCGGAAAAGTTGGAACTTCCAGAAAAGCCTAAAAAGCCGGAAATGCCGAAACTGCTGGAAAAGTCGGAATTGCTAGAAAAGTCAGAACTGTCAGAACTGCCAAAACTTCTGGAGCTACCGAGAACAATCGGAACTGCTGGGAACTACCAAAACAGCTAGAGTGTCTATCTCTGAAGGAGATAAGCATGCGAGGGACAGCTAAATAAGATTGGGACTGTTCTATGGTACTTAACAGCAAATACACCAAGCATGCAATGTTACAGCTAGCATGAAAGGGACAACTAGCATGCAACAACAAGCATGCTAAGTACAATAAGCATGCTAGTGACAACAAGAGAGCAAGGGACAATAAGCTAGCAAGGTGCAGGCAACACATAGGTCAGGATGGAAACATGGTGCAGCAATGGCACATAATGCAGTATAGTGATGGGTACAGTCATGATTAATGAAGTGCGATGAGATGCATCATAGTGATGATGGGTGCAACATGGTTCAGCGTGGTGATGTGCAACCTGATGATGAAATGTAGCACAACAATAGGTGAAGGAGTCACCTTCTAGAATTAGTTGAAGCAGTATTTCTTCAACTGATCTCATGTATCATCTTCTTAGAGCTGATCTCTGCTCTTATCTAGATAACTCAAAGTGTTGAATTCTGTTGTAAATGTACTATCTCTCTCTCTCTCTATCCCTCTTTTGAGCTATTGAAGAACATATAAGAAGAACTGATCAAGGGTTTCCCCACATTGGGGTTTGTCCTTGGCTAGCGCCACATCTTATGTCCTCTTGTCTTGGCTTGTCTTCTGCGACTTATTTTTATGTTCTATTTGCAGTTTACTTTAATGCTGATGTGATTGCTAATCTAGAAATGTTATGGAGCTAACTGTGAAAATTGAAATATATTGCTCTAAGCATAGAAAATACCTAAAATTAACAATTATACATGGTTTCCCACATAGAGGTTCCTCCCTCTCTGCTGCATGTAGTATTTGTAAATAGAGGATTCATTTATAACTTCTCAGAGACGACTGCCTTACCTTTCTTCACCATTGGTCCCAACGATTTGCTCTGTGAATTTTCCCTGAAAGTGAAGAACAAAAGCTATCGGATACACAAAGATGACAATGAACGTGAAATGAAATAATGTGGATAACTTGTAAAGGTGATAAAAAGGAGTTTTATTCGAAGGCACGTAAGAAGATATCATATCACGTCAAATGGCTTTCCACACATAAATGCAGTTAACTCTTATTAAATGCCCACTAATGCTTCATTATCCCTTAGCTTTAATGCTCATAAATGTCTACATTGTAAGTGAGGAAGTAAGATTCTAGGGTGGTGAGCCTTTGAATTGCAATAATGCCGATTTTGTGATTTGCGAAGCAATATCTCAGATCTCAATATCGCAAGTTTCCTTTTTGCTTTTCTTACCTTCCCTTATGTTTTTGTGAGATGCGATATGCGAGCCACTGTTTTATTGCCTCAAAACATAGCTACTTGTCAGGTTTTTCCTATCTAAAGCCCTTTTTTAATAAGAGACGGACCTTAACATTTGTTCGTGACGTATTGAAGGAGTGGGTTCGGGTCTTGATCACATTTCGCAATATGAACTAACGGTAAGTTTGTGGTACTCTTTTAAATGTTCAAAATGTGATTCGATAAAGGTTATGATGCCATTGTAATGTCACATTTCGCTTGGTTTGGAATAACCATTTAAGGATATCTCTTCATAAATAACGATATGTGATGCGAGATTTGTTTTTGAATAGAAAAGCTTTAGGACCTAGTTTATGTCAAAAATATGATAGTTTCGAGGTATAAAGCGTAGAGTCCTCTTTTAATCATTTTTCACTAGATTTGGTGGGTTAGCAAGGTTTTTGATGATTCTTAATCATGTGATATGTGGGAAGGCAAACATTTAGTAGTTCCTCTAAAAAAGGGGTTTGATTGATATCTTGCTTTTTTCCGAAATTAAATAAGAAAAATTCCTAAATGCTAAGTTTATTTTTGGAGGGATTTTTTAAGGGTCCCCATTTATTAATGTAATATTAATCACTACTATTAATAAATGTAGGTTTTTTGAATAGCACAACAAATAGCAATGGAATTTTTTAATAATTTTTTATTTTAATAAATTAGTTTTTAAATTTTTTCAAAAACTAGCAATTTAATATAGCCATTACTTAGTAATATTTGTTTTTAATAAATTAATATCATAATTTAAATATTAATTTTCAAAAACTGGCCATTTAATATAGGCATTACTTAATAATATTTGTTTTTAATACATTAATAAATTAATATCACAATTTAAATATTCTTGTTCAAATATAGTCATTACTTGAAATTATGGTCTCTACATTGCTCTCTATTTAAGCCCTTTTCATGGTTTGCCTCTTCATCTGATCCTCATGATGAACCACACTTGTTGGTTCGAAATGCGTCGACCAAAAAATTCTCTTATGTGAGTTCTACCAAAAGACTTTTCTTAATGTATATATATGCATTATAACATTGAAAGGAAAATAATGAAAAATTAATTTGGTAGTCCCATTTTTGGGATCCAAGGGAAAATCTTTGTGTATTTTTGTTTTATGTTCCCGCCATTGTATATTTTCTGTTTTTAAGAATTTGTTTGCAGGTAATTCTTGTACAATGTTAAAACCTACAAAATTATTACTTCTCTTGATTGACGTTCTAAAATCAACATCGATTCTCCTAATCATTTTTTACCTCAATGGGATGATAAGGGACATGAATCTATTGGACTAGATATTTTTATTTGTTTTTAACATCATCGGTTGCTATATTACGTTTCGAAAAAAGAAGATGGAGACTGCTCTCTTGTAGTACATGATTATTCATCGAGTGGTGCTAGGAGTGAAGGATTTACAACAACAGGATCCTCCAAGTTCCCGCCACTTAGGCTTTGAGATGAAAGCTAAACTGGAATGTATTCGGACAAATTGAAAAACTAACAGGGAACATTTGCAGAACATTATCACTCAATATTGAGATGGTTGATATGCCTGACTATAATAACTGAGGAGAAGCCTGATTTGCCAAATTGAAACGCCTGGCTGATCCGTGCCAGAAAAAGAGGAGAAGCCTGATTACCTATTTGTAGAGCCTGGCTAACCTGCATCAAAGAGGTAGAAGAGGACAAATCCTGAAAAGGAGATGGGTCTGAGGCTCGATCCTGGTACGCTGTCTTGGGGCAGCTGTTCTTGGAGCGGTCTAAGTGAAATAAGCTTCCCAAAGGGAGGATCCTTGAGGGAGGGGTGGCCAAAAACTTCTAGGGGAAGGGGGTTCTGAGACAATAGACATATATAGGTCCACAGGTCCGAGCGTTCAATTGAGTAGAAAGGGAAAAAGGTAGGATTATGGAAGAGAAGGGGCTGAAATGGGGATGCAGGAGCGAGGAGGCCTGAAGGATGACAAGGAATGACCGCCTGGCTGATGTCTCGTGCACATGGATTTTATGAATGCACCAGACCCATCTGTATATCTTAGTCACGATGAGAGATTTGTAATTCTTCGATCCTTCCATCATGGCAGAATTTACAGGCTTATTGCAAAGCTGATTGAGAGAAAAATTGTTCACAGTCATGGCAAATGGTGATAAGTCTCCACTCCATTGCAAACTAAACAACCCTAAGGTCTGGCGCACACCTTATTGGCTTGTTTGTCTACATTTTTGTTTAAGCTGTGCAAAACATGATGGAAGCGCATAAATTCCATATGGTGAGCTAGATTTTGACAACGGCTTAAAATCTGCTGGAGGAACACATTAAGGGGGTCTCTCTTCTGGACCATTGAACTAATTACCACTGTTGAATCTGCAATGATGGAGGTTGCATCTGTGCCAAGCTTCCCAAGCTGAAGAAGTCCCTGGTATAGGGCCAGGGCTTCTGCCCTATTTTTGGAAATGTGTCCGAGACCCCATTCATATAATAAAACAATTTCCCCTTTAGCATTGAGGATCACTCCTCCAGCCCCTGTAGCCCCAGGATTCGACTTTGAAGCTCCGTAAGAAAAAAGACTGTACCTGTTGGAATTTTGGATCTAACCAGCAAACTCATTTTCTTTGAGTCTAGTTTTCTAGTTATGAGGGACAGTGTTTTTCCTATTGCTAGCTATGCTACCTATCTGCCTGTTGTTGTTTTTGTCCAACAAGTGAATAATGAAGCTTCATTACTCCACATTGAGCTCAGTGATGTCTATATTCCTCTGATTTTTGGCTGATATGGTTTCAAGGGGGAGACCCCTTGCTTTGTTGCAAAGACTTCTAGTATTTGATCCCTTGTCCTGAAAAACTTTTCGACTGTGAGCCAACCAAATATTCCATAACATGGTATAAGGGAGAAAGTCCCAAATCCTCTTCGCTATGCTGCTCTTCCTTCACTGCCAGGGGTAATTCTTTTTCCATTTGTGCAAAATTTCTCCTATGGTAATTTGGCTGGTCCACGGAGTCTGGTTGTTCTGAGACAAGTTTCCCCAAAATTCAATAACAAAGGGGTAGTCAATAAAAAGGTGGTGGATGGATTCCTCAGCAGCCAAGCAATTGGGATAGCGAGAAGGGTCGATGATACCGCGCCTTTGCAGATTTTTGACGATAAGAGTTTTCCCTTTGAGAAGAGTCCTTATAAAAAATTTGATTTTTGGAAGGGCCTCAAACTTCTAAACAACCTTCCAATGATTCCAGATTGGCATAGGATGATTTCCGCTACAGAGGGATTGATGGGTATCCTTAATGGTATATAGAGATCCGGAAGGGTCCCATTTGAATCCATCTAAAGTATTATTTTTGACAGGGGCTATGCTATGCAAGTGGGATTGAAGGGCTGACAAACTGACTTTGAGATCATTGGGTATAATAGGGAAGGACCATCCAGACCATATAAGGGATGTAGGATCCCACTGAGAGATCTGATCCAAATGGTGGATAGCAGCTCTTTCAAAAAAGGAGAGGATGGGATTGACTCTTGCTTGCGTATTGATAGGTTGTTGTCCCATGATTTTGTCCGCTCCAATGTTGATGCTTGCTCCTCCCTTTGGAATTTTGGAAGTATTTTGGGCAATTATAGGAATTGATTTTTTGCATAAGCACCAGATCTTGGTGGAGTCTCTGTTGGGGATGTCTCAATTGAGGAGTTGATGCCTTGGAAAATTTAAATATTTAATTTCCAGAACCCTTTTCCACCATGCAGGAAGACCAGTTATGAGTCTCCAAAACTTTTTTCCTCCAAAAGCTAAGTTGAGAAATTTGGGAGATCTGATGCCAAGACCACCTGGATCCTGGGGTTGAATTACTTGCATCCATATGATCAAATTAAATTTCTTTTTCCCCTGTTTCCCTCCTTGCCACAAGAAATGGCGAAGGATGCCTTCCATTTTGTGGTGAAAGGAGGCAGGGGCTTGAAGAAGAGTAAAATGGTATAAAGGCAAAGAGGATATACCGGATTTAAGAAGGATGAGACGACCAACCGGGCTAAGCCATATTGAGCCCCACTGCTGGACTTTCCTTTTCATCTTATCGATTATAGTGTCCCAGACTTCTACCCTCAAGGGCCCCGTGCTTACAGGAATGCCCAAATATGAAAAATGATTCCAATCATAGTTGCATGAGACCCCAAATGTTGCTGCAATATTGTCGAGGACCTGCGCTGTTGTATTCCAACCGTAAGTACGAATTTTTTGCTGGTTAACCAGACCACCAGAGTAATCAATGAATTTATCTAGAAGGACTTTGAAGCGCCTAACTATTGTGATGGAAGCCCCCCCAATTAGCAGGGTGTCATCTGCAAATTGCGAATGATTTATATTCTTGACTCCATTCCCAAATTTTATTCCTGTTATGAGGCCAACTCTTCGATGGAAGTCCAACGCTTTGCTAAATGATTTAGCCATCAGAATAAAAAGATAAGGTGAGAGAGGGTAGCCTTGTCTTAGACCACGGGTGGATTGGAAAGCTTCACCTGGTCTGCCAGTTACAACAGGGGTGATCCATGGTCTGGTGATACAGGCTTTGATGAGGTTAAGAAAGCCTGCATCAAATCCCATATTCTTCAAGATGGCTAAGAGAAAAGAGTGCCTCACTCTATCAAAAGCATTGGTCAAATCAAGTTTGAGTACAAATCCTTTCTCATTCTTGGACTGGCTCAAACGAATGGCTTCTTGTACTAGAAGAATGGAGTCAGTTATATGTCTATTTGCTAAAAACCCCCCTTGGTTTTCAGAAATGAGGGATGGGAGAAAGGGTTTGAGGCGAGAGGCAATGACTTTGGACAAGATTTTGTAGGAAGAATTACAAAAGGATATAGGACATAATCTAGCAAATGAAGAGGGTCGATTTTCTTTGGGTATGAGGGCCAGATGAGTGGCATTGGTGTACCCCCCTATTTTTCTCTTTCGTTGGGTCCAATTTAATATTTTTATCAGATCTTTTTTTATGATTCCCAGAATGTTTGATAGAAACATATGGGAAAGCCATCAGGACCTGGGGCTTTATCAGGTTGAAGAGCCCATACCGATCTGCTGACTTCTTCCTCGTCGATCTCTTTAGTTAAACTGTCATTTATTTGTTTTCTTATCCCCACAGGCAGATGTTGTAATAGCTCGGTATAATCCTCCTGTTCTTTAGTTTCTGTTAGAAGGTCTCGAAAATGCTTTGTTGCTGTCCTTCGGATGTCGTCCTAGTTTACTTGCCTGTTACCTTCAGCATCTATAATGGAGCTTACACTGTTCCTAATATTTCTGGCTGTTGTTTGTTTATAAAAAAAAGTTGTGTTCCTGTCTCCTCCTTGCAGCCACAATTGCCTCAATTTTAACCTCCATTTTAATTCCTCTACTCTTTTAACTCGGCACAATTGTGAATAGAGGTCATTTTCCTATTGTTTGCTTTCTTAGGAGAGTCCAAACTCCTCTATCGCTCTTTGCGTGCTGTTGAGATTATATTTAAGCTCCTTTTTTTCCTTTTTAGATTCTTTATAACTTGTTTTGGCCCATTCTTTAATTGCCTGTTTGGCTTTTTTTAATTTGGACTCCCAGCTGAATCCAGGGGACCCTTCGAAATGCTGACTCCAGGTATTGAGAATAATTTCAGCTACTCCTAGTATGTCATTCCAAAGCGAGCTATACCTAAAGGGTATAGGCCCAAGATTGTTATGGTTTTCCAACGTGAGCGTGATAGGAAAATGGTCTGAGACAGGGCATGTCAAAACGCTGGCGTATCCAACCAAAAACATGGAAGCAGCGAAACGTTGATTAGAATTCTGTCTAATCTCTCCATAATATTACCTGCGCCAATCTTGCGATTGCTCCATGTGTATCACCGATTTTGGGGTACAATGTCCATAAGTTCATAATCTTGCATGATGTTTTCTTGATGGATTCTGTAGGGGTCAGAAATGAAACTGCCGCCTCTCTTTTCATTGGCATGGAGGATAAGATTGAAATCGCCTCCCAAAATAATGTTGGAGCTCCCTTCTTCATCAATATTGGACTTTAGATTGCGCCAATAGAAATCCTTATCTCTATAATGGTTGGGCACATAGATATTGTAGATAATTACAGTTTGCTTATCTTCTTTATTTTCCAAGACTATTTTGATCTAGTGTTGGTTGATGGTTTCCAAATTACAGTTCCATATGTTATGATTCCACATAGTGGTTATCCCTCCTGAAGCTTCTCTTGCTTCACTGATGCTTCCTTTAAACTGTTTCTACTGTTCTATAATACCATTCATTTCCCACTAACCTTGCTTTGTTTCTTGCAGCAATATAATTCCAGGCTTCTCGTGATGTATGAGATCTCTAAGGGCTACTATCTTGGAGGGGTGCCCAAATCCCCTGCTATTCCAAGACATGATTTTTATCATTGCAAATGTGATGTCCAGGGTGGTGCTCGCCCCCCTTGTTCCTTGTTATCTATATCTTTGTCATGCTGACCCAGGATGAAAGATTCTATGGGTGTCTGAGTTCCCATAGCTATATCTTTCTGCGCGTTCTCGTACCGATGCTGCTTCGCGGATTTCCTACCCAGACCAGGCTTGTTATAAGTATCACTTGATCCTCCATGATCTTTGGAAGAGCTCCTGGTGATTTTGTTTAAAGGAGGGTCCAAAGGGGGCTGAGAGGAGATGATCAGGGGTAGGGTGGATTTGGAAGAGCTTTGGGGGAGGCTTTCATGGGAGGGAGGGTCAAGGGGATGGCTTTCTGGGAGAGAAAGAATAGAAAAGGGGTTAGATGAGGGGGGCGGAGGAGGGGAGTGGAGGGGAGATTTGGAGGGTGCGGGAGGAGAGGGGGAAGGATGACCTTCTGCTGAGGCTGATGGATCTGCTTCAGGGGTGGCTTTAACCAGGGAGGCCAATTTCTTTTTTTTAACCACTTCCCATTATTCCTCTTGAGGACCGTTTTCTACATTAATAAGCTTAGTACATCGATTTGAAAAGTGGTCGTACTCGTGACATACCTTGCACTTGAACAGGATCTGCTCATAATCCAGCTGCTGAATATGGCTCCAATCGTCCACTTTGAGCTTGATGGCTTCAGGGAGGCCTTTGCTGAGATCCACTTCAACACAAATCTGAGCACAAGCTTGCATGTTGTCCTTTGGTTCGCTTCGATCGACATATTTTCCAACTGCATTCCCTATGCCTCGAACCGTAGCGTCCCCCCAGTAGTGAAGGGGGAGGTGAGGGAGCCCGACCCAAACCGAGACAACATCGGGGACATCGAGCTCAGGATCAAAATCAGGGGTCCATTTGTTGAGATATAGGCCCCTGGAATCCATGAAATAGGGCCCGTTTCTGAAAATTAAATCCTTGTCTTCTTTGGATTCAAAATGAAATGTGAAGTACCCTTTCCCGCAGAATCTGATGGATATTTTCCCTTGTATCTTATCAGACCAGTTTCTCTCAACCCATCTCTGGACGGTTTTCGGAGAGGGCCAGAGGCCCATGAACTGACCAATGAGTCCTTTTTTTGCTAGTGAAAGAGCGGCCAAACGAGGTAGGGCAAGAGGCAAGAGAACTTCTTGAAGACTGTCGAGCTTCTTGACAAATTTTGAAACAGCAGGTCGAGGCCGCTGAGGAGGCATTGATTTCACTAAGTTGGAGAAAGCCTGTTGGATGTCGACCCCCTCCGGTGGAGCCTCCGGAGGGGCCATGAGTGATAAACCAAGAGCCAATCAGCTGCGTAGCAGGAAACCCTTGGCAGCACGCGCAGAAGCTCCTGTTTCTTACAAATTTGCAAAATAATTGAAACATTAATGAATCTATTGGAATAAATATTGATCTACCTTTAGTTAGATTTATTTTAGTTAGAAGCAATGGGAGATTGTTACTTTGATGGCTAATGTTCTTGAGACTTGTGATATTGTTTCCTATGATGATGTAGAAGGAAGAAATGAATGGATGTATGCCATGTGAAATGAGTTGGATTCTCATTTGAAGAACCACAATTGGGATTACTTTCCTTAAACTCAAGGGAATAATTTTGTAAAATGTTGATATGTTTACAAGAACAAAGTTATCTCTGAAGAGGTAGTTGAGCATCATAAATCTTTTGGTTGTGAAATGTTTTTCTCATCAACAAGGAATCAAATACACTGAAACCTTTTCTTATATGACAAAAATGAATTTATCTAAGTTGATTGTTTCATTGGGTGCTTTTTTCGAATGGCAGATCCACCAAATGGATGTTAAAATTATCTTTATTCATGGAGACTTATTTGAATAAATTTTTATGGAGGAACCCCCTAGCTTTGAGATAAATTCCATTCCTTTTTTTTAACTACAAAAGTACCCTTATGGTTTTAAGCAAGCCCCTAGGTCTTGGTATGAAAGGATATATCACTTCTTTCTCAATCTTAGATTTGAATGCTTTTTATTTGATTACAATATTTATGTATTACATGTTAATTGTAACACTATGATTGTTGTTGTATATATTGATTATTTGGTAACCAATAACAACAATAATAATTCTAGGATTGAAGAAGAATCTTTCTAAAACCATTGTTATGATTTATCTTACTCTTCTACACTACATTTTTTATCTTCAATTTGTACCTCTATTTGATGATATTCTATTTATCAATGCATATATGCATTGGATCTATTAAACAATTTTAAGATGGATGATTGTAATCCATGTGGCATCCTTCTTTGGTAGGGTATTACATTATAGATCTCCCAAAGTTGATGTCATCTTTTACTGACAATTAATCGATAGTGTTATTTATTTAACTCAGAATCGACCTAAAATTTCCTTGATTATTAGTAAGCATTCTTGACTAATGCAAGGTCGACATGAAATGAACTAGAATTCCATAAAGAGAATCATTCATTACCTCAAAGGTACATCTCACCTTGGCATCAAGTATTGTCTCATTTATACTTGTTAGTTAGCTTCATTGACTCTAACTAAGTAGGTGACAACAGTGTTCATAGTTACACTTTAAGGTATATTTTTTGCTTCATTTTTTAAACACTAATCTCACTATGCAAGGTAAAAAGGATAATCTCTTTTTTTAGATATGAAATCCTTGTATTATTGTGTGAGTAATGATGTATAGAGGTAGCATTGATTTGATATCTATTGGGAGAACTTGGGTTTCCTATAAATTCCTTGACATATAACTATTATGAAAATTAAAGTGTAATTTAGGTTGTTGACAACCTTATTACACATCATACAATGAAGCATGTTGAGATTCATGCTCACTACACAAGACCATTGGTTCAAGAGAAGGTTTTTCCTCCCTATTATTACAAAATAGATGATAAAATTATTGATATATCCACAAAACCATTATTATAGGCTAATCTTCTTAACCTTGGACATTTGTTTCAACTTTAGGGAGCTACAATTATGGGAGGTTTCTTAATGATTTTATTTCACCTCCTAAGTCTCTAGCTAATTGTACATATGAGAGTGTTTTTGAACTTGTGTCAAACCATTAGGCTATGTTGGTTCATCTCACCTATACTAGAGATAGTTGATTAAGTCAACTAGTATAGTAGTAAACCATATGGTTAATTGAACAATTGATGGTCAATTCATGTAATTGTTGACTATATGGTTGATTATTTGACTTATGGAATAATAAATGGAGTGGTAAACTAGATGATTTATTGATTGGTTGATCATATGTTCAATTAGATGTCCAGGTTAACTAGTTGACAAGATGTTTTAGGTTTGACAAACTTAGTTACAACCATGGACCATTATTTATGCATTGAATCTTCTCTAATTCATGGAAGTTGGTTAGATACAAAGATTATAACTAAGGAACCTATGGGTCTATTAGACTCAATTATTGAGATGAAGTTATTGAAATGTTTTTGTCAATAAAATAAATTGCATTTCATTAGAGACTAATGAAAGTACACATATCTAGCTTCCTTGGTTGTCTTCTTGGGAAATCCAACCAATGTAAACACCTTGACATTTTAATCATCCATAATATTTTTTGCAAATAAAAAAGATGACATAATAGTCTTCAAGCATAAGGCCCTCTAAAGAAATCATATCCAGAAACCTATAGAAACTAACAAAAAGGAAACAATGGAGGATATAGGAAGAAGTCAATAAACTATTTTTGGATATTTCGATTCCTCAACAAAAATGGGCTCTTCATTGCTTCCTAGTAAGAAGCTTGGATCTTGAGGGAGGCCAAATGACATTCAATTTGTTGTAGATGTTGGTCCAAACCTCAAAGTAGACTAGCATGTTGTCAATGCACATTGAAATACCACCTAATTTTGGGTTCAAAGTTGAGGTGTATAAATGTGAGGATTGGATACGATATAGAGGTAGCGGAGTGAATACGAGGGATTGAGACTCAGATAAGAGGTAAGAAGCCAATGTAGAAATAAGGAATAGGGTCAAGTGAGGTGAGCTTCTTAGAAATGAAGAAAAATCTAGGAGATATTAACCAATGTTGCCCCAATCCCTAAGAGTGATTATTAAAGGAAAATAATCAATTGATGATATGAGGGAAGAGGGGCCAACATGGTGAGGAGAGAAAATGAGGTTGAAAGAATTGGTGAAGAAAACTGGCGGAAGGCTAGAAGATAATTCAATCCTAGAATAAGAATGAAAGCTATAGGAAAGTAGCAGATTGTCTAGAGAGGAGAAGAGATCCGACTAGAAAAATTCATAATGTAAAGAATGACCACATTAGACATCCAATTTATAGCCATGCTTATTACCAACCTATAACAAAACCCAAAATCAACCTCCTACAACCATACTGAGTGATAATGGGGTGCAATAACAAAGCAAAACATGGGAAAATGAACCTGAAGCATGCCAAGTCTAATTGATAACCCTGTTAGGTATTCTCCACTACTCAAAATGACTAATTGACATTGCAAGCCAAGCTAGGAATGAATTGCGGGGTGGCATCATGGACCTATGGCTTTTCTTACCATACATTGGTATAAATGCCCATGTTTGCACTATGATCTTATGTCACAGCAATATATTTATCCTTATACCATCTTCCAAGTACATCAAGCTCCAACCTTGTGTATAATTAAGAGCTTGGGGGAGAGTTAGCCATGTCCCCTCTTTTACTCTTAGTGGGATAATGACCATGCACTCCCCTACATGTCCCTTCTCTAATACCCGATATGGGTAGAAGTCATTCAACTTTATCATGCATTGTGATGTTTTGATAATATTGTTATGGCTCAAGTGTACTAACAATGTCTTTAGACACCATAGATAATCCTGGAGTATATTTTATCTTCCATTCTTTTCTTTTTTCAGATTCTATTGTTTTCTAGGTCACACCACTTCCTAAATAATCACCACTACCAACATTGCATAACTAAATTTAGAACCCATGTCCTTCGGGTTACACCGCTCCCCAAATAATCACCACTACTAACATTACATAACAAAATTTAGAACTCATGTTCCAAGTGCTAATAGATCACCCTCTATAGCATGGAGGAAAAAATACCATTCCATTTGGTTAATAGGGAAAATTTTATGGTTTAATATTTGCAGGTGAGCTAATATTCCATGCTTTTTCTAGAGAAAAGATTGAATAATTTCCATTTTTTTGTAAAAATTATTCACCCAATTTTTATAGTATAAAATTATTTTACCTTTAAAATAATCAATTTTTTACATAAACTATATAAAATTGTTAGAAATTTGAATAATTTTATAAAAGACACCACTAAACATTTTATAGTTTGTATGTTAAGGAATAATAAGAATCATCCAGGTTTCCAAAATTTAAGATCAATTTCCATCGTTAAAATTTCCCAGTTAGTCAACCCCTCTCATTAGATTTTACGAATAAAACTTATTTAAATTAACCTTAAATAAAATATGTAACATATTGGAAAATGAAACATATTTAAATTGAACCTAAATAAACAATGCAACATTTTAGAGAAACAGTTAAACAACAAAAAAGTGTCATTGTGACAGTCAATCAACCATAAATCCTGCATCATCAACCCTCTTACCCTTATAAAAAACTTCACTATTATGACACTTACCCTTAACCTTACCAATTAAATTAAAATAAAATTAACTATATATATAAAATTCTTTACGCATTTAAATCTTAAATAACTAATCTTTTAACCAATTATATTGAATTTAAAGTATATTATGATAGCGAATCTATTAATCAAGTTAGTTTTAAAATATTAATCAAATTATAACTTTTAAAAATTTTAAATAACGCAAACTAAAATAAATCAATGTTTTAATTTTTATTTATCATTCTATTAAATTTGAACTATATTGTAAAAATTTTAAATTTGGTTAATTTGTTTAAATTTAATTTAAGAAAACTAAAAAATATTGAAAAGTCAATCGTTTATAAAGATAGACCACCATAAATATCAAATTACCGTTAAAGAATGTTCTTAAAGAAACAAAGATTGAAAGTTAAATTTCAGATATCAACGAAGGAAAGTTCTTAAATGTTGGAAAATTAACCAATGGTGGGTGAGAAACTTAATAATTGTTTTACAATTTCAGTGAAGTCAAATTTGTATCAATTTTGGAGTTTTTTATTGAGGTGGAGGAATTGTTTTTATGGTGGAAATAGATTCAGCAACATCAAAAATATTTAAGACACCTAAAATTTAGAAGTTTAACAACTATAATTTAGATTTACAATTTTTTTTATCAAATATTATCAAAATTTCCATAACTTTCCAAACAATTCCTACGACTAATTAGAATATAACCATAATATAGTATAATATAAAAAAATAAGGTATCTTCTATCACTACATGGATTCCACGCATGACACGAGAAGAGAGCCCATGGTATCGAAGGGCGATATGTGGTAGTATGGAGCGGCTGCTTTATGAGTCGAATATTTTAAAAATTAAAGAAAAAGTATTCGGCGGTAGCAAAGCTATATATATATATATATATAATAATATATAAATATATATAAAATTAACATGTGCATGTGCCGAAAACACCTATAAAAAAAAATATCTCCCGGGAAAAGAAATTTGACTTTAAAAGTTTAATATAATTACGAGAATGATTAGCGCAAATGGAATAACAATTATTGTTCCTTTAGACCAAAGAAATAAAACTTTCTTCCTAGCACTTTGCATAATATTGACCAGTATGGCAGGAGGCGAAAAGAATAATTTTCTATCGTGCTTGACAGAGGCAGTGAGAAGAAAATCCACGTCATCGAAGAATATAAAACTGAAAATAAGACGTGTTGACTTATATATTAGGTGATTAATAAAATTAGTAATTGTTTTTAAAATGGTAAAGATATACTAAAAGAATAGTAAATTTGGTAAAAAAAGTTAAAAACTAAATCACTGAATATAAAACTATTTTTATTAAATTAATATTTAAATAAAATTCTGTCTTTCTAATTTTATAACATTATTTATAAAATCTAATAATGCAATATATTATGGTCTTAAAAGTGTTTGGAACACATTTTTCAGGAATATATTTAAAAAATGAATATACCTTTTGTATTTCATATTATTCAAATCATATGTGTTTTTCAATATTGATATACATAATATCATTAGTGATAGCATAGTTTACTAAAAAGATCAAATCTAATTCGTGGTAAGCACAACAGTGTGAGCCCATGTGATTGTATCTCAAGTATTAAAGTAATTATATGGTAATCTGGAAACATGGTGTGTACAACTCTAAGCTTTGGACTGGGTTGCACATAGTCTCAATTATAACACTCTTTAATTCATTCAAGCTTCATTGTTTCTTTGGATATTTTTATTGTCTAAATACTCGCATTGGAATACAATTTCATGCTACTTCAAAAAATTCTCGAAACTTAATTACCTCTTCAAATCCGCATTTATCACTTTATGCAAATTTGATTTATTTAGTTTTTTAATTGTAAAAAATGATTAGCATTAGTGATAAAAATGAGTGCAAGAACTACTTCATTGAACTATAACCTAGGCAAAGTATAATTTTAAACGAGAGCCAATTCTAATAATATAATGGATTCCATTGACACTTATGCTTCACTAAATGTATACTCTATAACTAATATGTATAAACTCTTATTTATCTTATTTATGTAAACATGTGTTTGTTATATGAACTCTTATTTATATAAACATATATATACATGTGTAACCGATTGTGCAAATTATTTTTCTTTCCGATGTTATATCTATGTATAAAAAAAACCGCGTTGCATATGAATGTGTGTATATTATTACATACCTACGCCAACTATATATGTCATTAAACGAAAGTGATATATATATATATATATATCATGAATTTTTATTCGCCGGCATCCTTGTTAGCTGGCATGGTTTAAATACAGTATAGTTTGGGTCACATGCAACGTTATTACTTCCCTATCTATATGATTCCATACATAAATGAAAACATAAATTTTAGTTGCTTGCTTTTAATATCGAAAGTGTACGGTTCGATTCCCTCCCTACTTTTGTTCAAGAAGAGAAAAACACCTTACTTTCATTACTTCAAACAAAAGGTAGCATAGTTCAGATCGACCACATCAGAGAGATCAAGGTCCTGCATTAAACTTCCAGCCAGGGAAAACAGAGATCACCAGATATACATAGGTCACAAAAAACATCGCTCACAAAGATTGTAAACAAAACAGACCAAAATAAAATGGAATCTGCAATGTCGAACGCACCCCAGGGGATGCCATCCTAAACTGTAGAAAGACCAAGACAGGAATTCCAGAAAGGGCAAGAGATCTTCAGCGAGAAGGCCTGCATATTACTAATGTTATACATCTTCTCATGCGTCTCATTGATTTCTTTTAAGTCCACCTCTTTGCGACTTACCAACACATGAGTTATTGCAGCGAGGACCTTCAGAAGTCTCGACATCTGATTGGAAGGCAAGGGCAGAGGTCCTTTCACAGACATCTGCAGCCATCCTGAATCTTTTCAAATGAGGAGTAACAGAAGAAACAAAAGGATGGCGAATCAGTCTGAAAGAGAAGTAATAGGATATCGTCCAGGGGAGATTCCGTCGATACTTATATCAAATTTAGTTTTCCCTTTTTAACGGTTAACATAAATTTTCTCTTTCTACTCACAATATATAATCCTATTATTATTGTGTTTGATAGCGGGATGAGAAACAAAAAGGGTTTCCTAGTTGTTTGAACTAACTCTCAATAAACAAGCTCGTGAATTTCCTTTGGAAGGTGTTTGAATTTTTTTTTATCAAAATTTTCTATTTATCGTAGCCAACAAAGGAACCGAAGAGCACACGGATATATGTGAATTAAAGAAATCAATTCCAGATCATTTGCGCTTTGCCTGAGTTGTGTAGTTGGTTATAAGGTTAGTGTCACACACTAAAAGGATCCCCAGTTTGAACCTGGCTCAGACGATTGATCCCATTTTATTGTCAGCTAGCGACAACCACAGATGAGTAGTTGCATCAAAATTTAATTCAGGCGTTAGTATTAAGACATCATAAAAATGTTAAACATCACCCTGTCGGTTTTGGCAAAGAATAAAGGTCGTGTCAAAATTTATAATATATATCATATTACCGGTATATAAAACTACATCACCTGTCACTCAATTTGAAAGAAATTAATAATATACAAACTCAGGAAAATCAAGCGAAATTAAAAAAGAAGGTCCATGTCAAAACATCCCTCATTGACCAAGTGAAAAGTGCAGGTGAAATGAACAATATGCACCGTGGATGCTTTCAAATACATAAAGACGCCAACGATATCAGATCAGGAAACAGGAAAATGAATATATGCACCATGGATGCACACTGGAGGTAGTGTGGTAGACCTGTCTTCAAAATATAAGTTAGCTTGGTGACACTGTCTTCAAAACACCTGTCTAATAGTTTCCTAACGTATCCATATATAGCTATGTGGATGAACATCGAAGATGCGACATGGCTTGGTATAAGTTAAAATGGATGTGTCAAGAAGCACAATTTATTTTTATATTGAGCTCCACGTTGCCCCCTGAAGAATAAGAGTCACCTCTGAAGAATAGGACTCACTTCCCTTGGTCCCAGTGGGGAGATCATCAGAGTTAAGCTTTGCCCGGAACGTTCGCACAGGACTGTGTCAGAGCAATGTTTCAGCGAGCATTTTGTTTGGTGGCATCCCCTCCGGTATATTTGAGTACAATCAACCATGGAAACGGTTTCCCTCTATAAAACCTGTAGTTTGCATGAATATATCTTAAATCTTCTATATTACTTAGGTTTACGATGGTTTGGAAAAACAATAAGTAATTTCAACTACCATCATTAATGCTGTGTTTAGTTTGAGTTGGATAGCCACCGACTTCAGAAAGACTCCAAAAAAAATTCATTGTGTATAAAAAACCTGTTAAGCCATCGAATGAAGACAAGTTCTGTATTTATGTGTTTAAGTGTGTGATCTCTGACAAGTTCTGTATTTATGTGTTTAAGTGTGTGATCTCTGATTTGGTATTAGAGCAAGGTGAGAGTGTGAGACTTTGTTCTCTGTGAGCGATCAGAGTGTAAGGTCACTCAGGGTGTGTTGCAGAGAAGTCGGTGTGCAGTGAGCGAAGTTGGTGTGCCGCCAGCATAAGAACGTGAGAAATCTGTTTGAGTTTATTTTTTCTTGCTCTTCTCGTGTTGCAGAAATATTTATTTGCAGTGGGAACGCTTTGGTGAAGGGTGAATTGGCTAAGCTACTACGTAGAGATGGTTGAAAGTGATTGAGGCGTTCGAGCCACCAAAAGGAGGAAATATACATTGTAGAGCTGACATATATTCACTTTGAGTTGTATATTGGCCAGATCGCCTGACTGTGTTGAGACCATCGTGAAGGTAAGAACATGGTTTATTTTTTTTCTTGTTTTCGTTGCATGGATCTACTTTGGTGTGACTGCAGGTAGCCGAGGTCTGAGAAAGGAAGTGGATGCTGAAGAGTGTGAGTGCTGCCTAAAATGTTGGAACTGTTGTTGCCGCTGCCTGCTGAGGGTTTTGATCCATTTATTTCAGTTCTATGTTATTGAATTATGTGTTTTAAGAGTTTGCATTGGGCTGCTGTTTAAGAATTCAAGGCTGAGCATTGTTTTCCTGTATTCCAAATCAGCGATAGATCTTGACATGAAGTAAATTTTTGTAATGTTGCTTGCAGTTCACATTTTATTTCTCATAAATTCCATTTGAAGAAAAACATGTGGTATGAAGCTTAAAACGTGTATACGTTTGTTCTAGTTAATTCATATTTTGAGGTATTTGTGATAAAAAAGAAAGAAAAAAAAGGAGAGTTGTTATTATTGATTAAGGAAATTAATTATTGAAGTTGTGAAAAATTTGTATCTTAGTGGTTGGTACTTAAGGATTTAGAGACTTATTGACAATGGTTAATATATTGGTAGAATCTTATTTATCTGACTTTAACAAGTTAGATGGTGAAAATTATGCAAATTGGAAGTTTAAGTTGCAGACAATACATGACCGATTGTGTCTGGTGTTGAAGTGAAGCCAGTGTCCCCTCAAGCCACAGATGTTGCAATTCAAGATTAGGAATGACGGGAAAACAAAGCAAATGTGCTTTTGCGGATGACGGTTAAGGACAACATTATTCCACACATTAGAGAGTGCAAAACATCCAAGGAGACATGGGACACTCTCAAAAATTTATATGAGACAAAGACTACAAATTGAATACTGTATTTAAAGAGTAAACTTCTTTCAATTAAGATGGAAGAAAATGAAAGTGTTAGTGATTTCATTTCTAGAATTAAAGATCTAAAGGATAAATTAGGTGACATTGGTGAATCAGTATCTAGTACATTCTTGGTTACTGTGACATTAAATGGAATGCTTGATGAATATCAAATGTTTATCACTGGTCTTTCAGCTAGAGAGAAGGATCCTACTTTTGATGAGTTGGAAAGTATACTTATATAGGAAGAAGAGCGGAGAAGAAGCCTTAAACAAAAATCTCCCAATTCAGATTTGGCATTAATGGCCAAAGAGAAGCAGTCCTTCAAAGGAAAACAGTGGGACAAAATAAAGGCAAAAAGCAACAGGTAAAATCATTTCAAGGTAACCCTTTACCAAGAACAAATGCCAAATCAAGTAGAGATGATGTGTGTTATTACTGTGGAAAACTTGGTCATTTTGCTAAGAATTGCATGAAAAGGACGTTTGATCAATTTAAACAAAGAAGGCATTCAAGAAATTATGTTGATAGAGATGAAGCAATTAGTCAAGATGTTAGCAATCTTAAATTGTTTGTGTCCAATGCTGCTTTATTAGCAAAAACTGATGATCATAATGCTTGGTTTATAGATTCTGGTGCATCAATCCATATGTCATGCAAAAGAAATTGGTTTGATACTTATCATGAGATTAATAATGGTGGACACATCTATTTAGGAGATAATAGATCACATGAAACTAAAGGGTATGGTAATATAAGTGTTATGATGCCTAACGGACAAGAAAAACAAATTCAAAATGTGGTGTACGTTGCAAGATTAAAAAAGAACTTAATTTCAGTCTCTTCTATCATAGATCAACATTTAAAAGTTGAATTTGTGAAATCACATTGTTTGGTAAAGGATGTGTAGGACAACTACTAGGTTGTTGCAAAAGGAATGAGAGTTGGAGGCTTATAAAAGTTTGATGTAATAAAGAATGGGCATCAAGCTTTGGCATCAACAGGCATGTCAACTATAGAACTTTAGCATCAAAGGTATGGACACTTAAATCATAATGACCTAATGCTACTACAAAATAAATTGATGGTAGAATTTTTGCTAATTATTAAGGGAGAACACTTTGAATGTGAAGGTTGTTCACTAGGAAAACAACATAGGGAAGAATTTCCTGTGCATGAAAATAGAAGATAAATGCTTGAACTAGTGTATATTGATGTATGTGGTCCAATGCAAACTAATTCACTTGGTGGAGCATATTACTTTCTTATATTTCTTGATGATAGCACTAGATACACCTAGGTATACTTTATAAGAAACAAAAATGACATGTTTGAATACTTTAAAGAATTCACGAGTATGGTTGAAAAGAAAACAAGAAAGAGCATTAAAATTCTTCGATCAGATAAAGGTGGTAAGTATACTTTAGGAGCTTTTATCAAATATTGCAAACAAAATGGAATTATGAAACAATTTACAATACCACATGCACCTCAACAAAATGGAGTAGCTGAAAGAAAGAATAAAACATTAGTTGAATGTGCTGGAAGTATGTTAATAAGTAAAGGACTTTCTAATAGTTTTTGGGCTGAAGCCATTAATATAGTTGTATATCTTAAAAATAGAAGCCCTACAAAACACCATTTGAAGCATTTTATGGTTTTAAACCTAGAGTTAGTCATTTAAGGATATTTGGATGCAAGGCCTTTGCTCATATTCCTAAAGAGGATAGGAGAAAGTTGGATGCCAAATCCATCAAATGTATTTTTATTGGATATTGCACTGATCAAAAAGCATATAAAATGTATGATCCAAGTACTCACAAGGTCTTTGCAAGTAGAGATGTTATATTTCATGAGCATGTAAATAAACGAAGAAAAGAAGATGAACATAATACATGGCAGTCTTTTTATGAAAGCTTTAAGGAAGAAGAAGAAGTTGTGGAATCAACTCAAGAACCAGAACACAAGGACATTCCAAAAGACACATCAAGGAATCAAAGTACACAAAGAAATGAAGGCACTCCACAGAGAAGAAAAGGAGAAGGTACTCCACAAATTAATGAACCTCTAAGAAGGACAATGCGACAAATTCAATCATGTATGTCATGCAAGGTCAAAACATATAGACACACAATATCAACTTGTAAGAGAAAAGGTCCAATCAAAAGAAATTTCTCTAATGTACTATAATACAAATGAGAGTGTAGCTGACATATTTCCTAAGCCTCTTGGAAAGGAAAAATTTCAGTTTTGTAGAAGTAAGTTATGTGTTGTAGAAAATCAAGATTATATTGTAAGCCTAGCCGAGACTTAGACCAGCAGGCATGTCAATTAAGAGTATGTTTACAGTGTATTATATAGTTGTTATATGGTTGGAATTAAGGGGGAGTGTTGGAAAAAGAATAAGTAATTCCAACCACCACCATTAATGTTGCGTCTAGCCTCTTCTAGAATTCGGGAGAGCTGGATAGCTTCCTGGAGAAGCCACCGACTCCATAAAGACTCCAGAAGGTTCTTTATTGTGTATAAAAAACCTATTCAAGCCATCGAATGAAGACAAGTTTTGTGTTTATGTGTTTAACTGTGTGATCTCTGATTATGATATATGTTCGGTTTATCCCTGTTTAACGAATTTCTTTAGTATTTATGGTTTTATCCCTATTATATTTTGTTTGGTTGCATTTTTCATGGATGCACACTTTCATTCTTACCTCTTTCTCACCAACAATACGACAAGTCTCAATTGTTTAAATGAATTCCAGAGGCAAGTGGAATCCAAGGCAGGAATGGGAACCGACCTATTCAGTAGCTGCAAATGTGAGGTTTGAAAATTTCTTATGTAATTCATGAACCTACATTGATATTAAAAACCTTTGACAGCTTGGTCGATACGCTCGACATGAAGCTGAATTGTAGAGGAAATGCAATGGATCTTGCCCTCGAGAATTTCAGTGAAATAGATGCTTGGAGGAAATGTCAGTTGAGATTAATGTAGAACTAGCTTAATAGAGTAACAGTTTAAACTGAAACCTAGTTTAGGATTATGTTCCTATTTTCTAGGAGTCTGTTCAACTTCCCTAAATGTGTGTTTCATGTAAATATTTCTCATGTAATCAATTGTGAGTGAGAGCGTGTTCTGTAGAGGTAGTTTTGCAGAGGCAGTTTTACAGGAGGTGTTTCACACCTGTAAACTCCTCATATTTGAATTAATAAAGTTTGATTCTTATTTTGACATGGTATCAGAGCTACAGGGATGAGGATGCCTGTACCCTGAGTGGAGCGAGAGACCAATGCATTTGAGGTGAGATTAGTGCAGAATTTGGCGAGAAAATCACACGCCCATGGATTTCATTGCAGAACCACGTTTTTTGTTGCTGACAGAGGCCGAGGGTTGCGAAATCATTAAGTAAAAAGGCACGAGTAAGAGGCAATTGAAGGAAGCAAAGATCGCTGCTTTAGGAGACCATGGATTGTGTGGTGGAGTATTTGAATTTGTGTGCCACGAGAATGCCATGGAGGTCGTGCATCAGAGGGCGCGTTTTTTGTGACTTGATTCGTGGGCGTGGAGAGAATTCATCCCAATCGCAATTACGGCTTCAGCAACCACAGGTGGCCAGAAGATGCATTTATTTTTTTTGCGCTGAAGTGAGGCGGTCATGGAAGTCTGTTGAGTTATGATATAAAAAACTGATCAACAAATGCCAGAAAATTGATAAAGGCAATTTTTTGTTTGTGTTGCATGCGTGTTAGCCATGAGACTGTTGATAGCCTGCGAAGGAGAGTCGTTGCAGATAGCCCGAAGAGGACAGTCCTTTGAGGGGGTCGTGATCCAGCACGAGGGGGAAATCCAAAACGCAGGGGTGGATTAGCATCCTCAGACTGCGTAGGAGGCCAAGGTCACTTGCTTGGAAGAGGCGTGGGGACTGTCTTTTGGGTGAATGCTGGTAGCATGAGAGCTAGAGGCCAATCGTAGCATATTTGCCTCATGGTGATAGCAGCTAATCGGAGGAGTCCAGGTCGGTCGAGAGAAGGCGAAAAATTCTGGCGAGGGTAACGAGGGTTCAGGGGGTTTGAATAGATCTCGTTGTTACTTTGATTTTAAGACAGGTGACTTTTTTTTGTATGTTAAAGTTGCAACCAAACTTTGGATTTGTTGGTTGGTCTGTGGTTTATCAATAAGCCGATGGTATTGTGCTCATGGGGATATTGGAATTTTTTTTAAAATTAAGCTTTTAATTAAAGTTTTTTAAATTAAAAACTTTTTTTAATTTATTTCTTTAAGAGGGGCTTTCTATTTGATAAAAGGGGGTGAATTTTTTTAAAGATGTATTAGGGCTCTTTTTTGTTTTGGATCTGGTGTCTGGCAGTGATTTTTTTTTTTAAGATTTGATGTTGTTGTTTTTTAAATTGTTTGGGCTGAAGTTTTTTATTCATTCAAGATGAATGATCAATTAGTAGAAGCTTACCTTAATGAAAATAATAAGCTGGATGGATCCAATTACTTTGGTTGGAAATTCAAGCTGCAGACCTTACGTGAGGGACACAATCAATGGACAACTGTGAACAATTATGAAGTGAAGCTGAACCTCATTACATGAGGAACAATATAAACAATCCAAGACTGGGACAAGCAGGAGACTAAGGCGAGAATGCTCCTAAGATTATCGGTCAAATATTGTGTTATTCCCCATATTCGCGACTGCAATATTGCACCTAAGATCTGGAAGACGCTCAAGGATCTCTATGAGGTCAAGAAGACCAATCAATTGTTACTCTTAAAGAGAAATATTCTCTCCATCAAGATGGATGAGAATGAGATAGTTGTAGCATTTATTTCGCGGATCAAGGAGCTCAAGAACAAGCTAGGTGATATCGGTGAAGCTATGTCAGATATAGATTTGGTCACTATTACCATGAATGGTATGATTGACAAGTATTAGATGTTCATCACTAGCTTGAATGCAAGAGAAAAATCCCTCGTGTTTAAAGAATTTACAGGGATCCTCATGCAAGAGGAGGAAAGGCGACTGACTCATAAACCTTAGAGTTCAGATCTGGTCTTAATGGTGAAAAAGAATCCCTTTATAGGAAAGCCAAATGCAATACAGAAGAGCAGTGCAACCCAACAGAGAAGGATGCCCGCACCTCAAGGTACGTCTTTCAATAGAAATAACTCTGCGACCAAATGTTTTTATTGTGGTAGAACCATCCATATAGCCAGATATTGCATGCAGAAGAATTTTGATGAAGGTCGAAAGAGACATAAACAACATGCAGGTCATTTTGTTGATGAGAAACAAAGTCAGAACATGAGACTGTTCATATCCAGCTCTGCGCTTTCGGCTAAGGATGATGAAGCAAATACCTGGTTTGTGGACTCAGGTGCATCCATCCACATGACAGGGAACATACAGTGGTTGAAGACTTCAAAGAAACCAACAGTGGAGCAAACATCTATCTTGGCGATGATAGAGGGTACCAAATCAGAGGTTATGTTAATATTCCTATTGTTTTACCTAATGGAAATATTAGACATATTCATAATGTGATGTATGTACCTGGGATAAAAAAGAATTTGATCTTTGTTTCTACTATAACTGATCATAATCTCAAGGTAGAGTTTTATAAATCATATTGTGTTATTAAAGATTTGTTGGATAGTATGAAGCCTATTGTATTAGGTATTTATGTGGGATAATTGTACAAGCTAAATTTCAAAAGCACACCACATTAGGCGTTGACATCATCTACCATGACTTACAGAAAAGAGGTATGGTCAAAGGTCTTCCTATCTTAAACCCTGTTCATATTGATTCTGATGCATGTGCACTGGGAAGGTTGCACAGAGATGAATTTCCTATGAATGTTGATAGAAGGAAGAGAGATATACTCCAGCTAGTACACATAGATTTATGCGAGCCTATGCAGATACGATCATTAGGCGGTGCATACTATTTTTTCCTGTTTATTAATGACTGTACTAGATTTACTTGGGTGTATTTTCTTAGGAAGAAGAGCCACACTTTTGAATACTTCAAGGAGTTCAGAAGTATGGTTGAAAAGCAGATAGGGAAAAGTGTCAGGATTCTCTGCTCGGATCAAGGGGAGAGTACAAGAAAGCTTGTGTATTAAAATACTGCAAATATAATGTGATACAACAACAGTTTATATTACCCCACACTCCTCAACAAAATAGGGATACAGAGAGGAAGAACAGAACCCTTGTGGAGTGTGCTCGCGGTATGTTAAAAGCTAAGAATCTTTCTAACAGATTTTGGGCTGAAGCAATTAATACTGCAGTATATCTAAAGAATAGGAGTCCAACAAGAAGTTTAGATTTTAAAACTCCTTTTGAAGATTTATTTGGTTATAAGCTTGTAGTTAAGCATTTGAGATTTTTTGGCAGTAAAACCTTTACCCATATCCTAAAGGAAGATAGAAAGAAACTGGATTCAAAGGCCACCAAATGTAATTTTTTTGGGTATTGTACAAAACTTAAGGCTTATAAACTGTTTAATACCTCTACTCATAAAGTTTTTGCGAGTAGAGATGTAGTGTTTCATGAGCATGTTAATTATGGAAGCCATGAGAGTGTTAATGAAGAATGGCACTTGCCCTTGTTGATGGAAGAAGCAAGTGATGAATCAAGTGACAACATTGAGTAGATACAACAACAACAGGAAGGGAAAGACTATGATGTAGCTGTCAAGCCAATTCTAGAAAATGATGATCAGACAAGGTTTGAAGCTACTCCACCACTCAGGAGATCAGGTAGGAAAGTTTAGTTGCCAGCAAGATATAGGGAAAATTCTTTAATAACTAGTATGATGAATGTTGTTGAACCCTCTAGTTATAAAGAAGCTAGTCAATATACTAAATGGAGGGCTGCTATGGAAGAGGAATATGAATCAATCCTCAAAAACAAAACTTGGGATTTAGTTAAACTACCTAAAGGCAAACAATCCATAGGATGTAGATGGTTGTATAAGCCTAAATATAAAGCAAATGGGAGCATAGACAAGTATAAAGCTTGACTGGTTTTCCCCTGTAGCTAAATTAAACACAATGAAAATGATAATTGCTTTAGCTACCAAACACCATTGGATGATTCACCAGCTAGATGTTAAATCTACTTTTTTAAATGGGGACTTAAAAGAAGAAGTCTACGTAGTGCAACCTGAGGGGTTCATCAAACAGGGTGAAGAACATTTAGCTTGTAGGTTGAAGAAAGCGTTGTATGGAATAAAATAGACACCGAGGTCATGGTATGGAGAAATTGATTAATTTTTCATGCAACATGGTTATAAAAGGAGCAAAAATGACCCTAATATTTATACCATGTTTGATAAGGAGGGATGGATTGTTTTGATTTCTTTATATGTAGATGATCTAATCATTACAGGGAATGTTGATAATCTCATTAAATAAATCAAGGAACAAATGTCACAAGTATTTGAGATGAAATACCATGGAGAGCTACATTATTGTTTGGGTTTGGATGTCTGGAGGGATTTTGGACAAAATTTTCTCTCATGAAGTAAGTATGTCAAGAGCTTACTAGAAAAGTTCAGAATGGATCAGTGAAAAGCTACATCAGTACCATTTCATTTTGTCATGGAGAAAGTTCAGTCAAAAGAAATTCATATTGAATATTGTGATAGTTGTGACAATATTGTTGATATTTTTAGCAAACCTTTTGCTAGAATCAAATTTTACTTTTTTAGAGAAGTGTTAGGCATATCTGTGAATCCATTTCTCCATTAAGGAGGATTGTTGAGATTAATGTAGAAATAGCTTAATAGAGTACAATTCAAACTGAAACCTAGTTTAGGATTTTGTTCATGTTTTCTAGGAGTTTGTTCAACTTCCCTAAATGTGTGTTTCATGTATATATTTATCATGTAATCAGTTGTAAGTGAGAGAGTGTTCTACAGAGACAGTATTACAGGTGGTGTTTCACACCTATAAGATGCTCATATTTGAATTAATAAAGATTGGTTCTTATTTTGACAATGGACACAACAATTAGTTCGTTGAACAAAGCATCTGCAATGGATCTCGCACTGGAGAATTTCAGTGTAATATATGCTTGAAGGCCATGGCCACAGTAGTCAGTTTGTTGAACAAAGCATTAGGAGGAAATCAAACTGGGCAAAAACAATACATTTTGGGCTTCATCTAAGCTATTACCTGTATTATAAAGGAGAGGCATGGCTTCTAATACCACTATGAACACTAAGGGTCACTCAAAAGTTATGGTTTCCTCCACATCTATCAGGCTCCAAGGTATGTTGAATCTGTTGGAAACATTAATCCCAGCCATTGCATTAAACACTCGAACAACAACCAACCATACTTGTCAGAAGTATTTTTGCAGGTTGTGATTTTATTTGCAGGAGGAATGACTAAAGTGTGAGCACCAAGGTATGTTGAATCTGTTGGAAATATTAATCCCAACCACCGAGTCAAACAGTGTTGTCATACTGAAAACATCCATACTAGTTAGAAGTATTTTTGGAGGTTGCAATTTTGTTTGCAGGAGAAAATACTAAATTCATGTAGGTAGAAGTACATCTCTTCCCATTTTGCTAAACAACAGAGAGTTCAAGGCACTTAATGAATTTTGGTAAATACGTATGGGCATATGGGCAAACATTCACTTCGGCACTGTTACCCACACTCCACAACACCTACAAGTTATTATTATGTAAAATTGTCCATGTTGTGTATTAATGTTTTCTCTGTCATAAATTAATGAGCCAAATGTATGTTTTATATAAACATGAATGTAAAAGTCATTTAAAAGGTTGAGCGAGAGAGAGGTTGAAAGTAGGTAAAGAGAAAATAGTGGAGCGAATTTCGGTGGGTGCGTGAAAACATGAGTTACTGTGTTTTACTGTGTGTTACTCCGCAACCCTCGTGAAGCCTAAATCACAGTAAGATCTTTCTTGTTTTACATGGAGGAGTAACCTCCAATTTATCATGCAATGTATTTGCCTATGTTTTGAAATATAATCAAAATTATGTTATGTTGCAATGTGGTCTTAAACTTTCACAAGTATATTTACCACAACCATTTTGCTTTTACTTTTTTTTTTGCTGTGAAATATTTGTTTTCATTAAGCTTGTTTGTTTTTACTCTTTTTTTCCGTGAATTCTGTGTTTTAATTAAGACTATGTGTAGTTGTAATTTTAATTAAGAATATGTTTAATTGTGATTTTTACTCAACTGAAGACTTTCCTTGGCCCAACTAATTTCTGAGTTGTGTTTTAAGTAAGCCTTTGTGTAGTTGTGATTTCATTTCTGCAACAAGTGTTTTAATTAAGCCTATGTTGCCACAACTAATTTCTGAGCTAGACTCCTCTCCTCTGCCACTGTGAAATTTTCTAACATGGTATCTTAACAAGTTAAACTCTGTTAGTGTAAAAACAAGTGTTTTTACTAGCAGTTAAAATTGTTTTGAGGGCTTTTTTTAATGTATTTACAAACGAGTATAATTTTATTTTTTTTTACACGAAAAAATGGCAGCATCAAGCACAAGCTTGACTAATCCTCAGATACCTTAGTTTAATGGAAGAAATTATGATTATTGGGCTATTACAATGAAGACCATGTTTTCTTCTTAAGACATTTGGGATTTGGTGGAGAATGGTTTGCAAGAACCACAAGATGCAGCAACATACAATGCCTTGTCTCAAATAGAAAGGGATTTGTTGAAGGACAACAAGAAGAAGGATGCAAAATCCCTCTTCTATATTTTTCAAGCAGTTAATGAAAGTATTTTCCCAAGGGTTGTAGCATCAACAAAGTTCAAGCAAGCATGGGACACCCTCCAGACAACCTACCAAGGCATGGAAAAATTCAAGACAATAGAGCTGCAAATGTTGAGAAGAGATTTTGAAACACTTCGTATGAAAGAGTTAGAATGTAGATTCGTTTTTTACACATGTAATTGGACTGGTTACTCAAATCAGGTCTCATGGTGAGACACTTGAGGAAAGGAGAATAGTTGAGAAAGTTTTGAGAAGTTTCTAGCAAGTTTTGATGCCATTGTTGTGGCCATAGAAGAGACAAAGGATCTCTCACAGTTCTGAGTGGATGAGCTTCATGCATCACTGATTTCTCATGAACATAGACTGAATAGAGAAACAAGCTCTTCTTTGGAGCATGCCTTCAAGACACAAGTTTCATTTGGTCAAGGTCAAGGCAGAGGAAGATCATTTGCTATAGGAAGAGGAAAAAGCCCACATAAAGGTGGAAAAAGCAAACCTTCAAGCTCAGGTGGAAGGGATGGCAATCAAAATCTGAGTCAAAGCCCAAGCCAAAATCAAGCATAAGGTAAGAGGTATGATAAATCTCAAGTTCAATGTCATTACTATAAGAAGTATGGTCATTATGCAAATGAATGTAGAAAGACGCAGTGTGACATCAGTAACAAACCAAGTGTTAATTTCACAAAAGGAAATTAGAACCATGATAGCATATTTTTAGCTTGTAATGTAGAAAAAGAAAAACAAAGTGATATATGGTATCTAGATTCAGGGTGTAGAAACCACATGTCAAGGAACATAGAAATGATTCCCAATCCAGATGGAAGTGTGAAATTTAAAGTGACATTAGGGAATGATAGCAAATTCTCTGTCATGGGCGAAGGAAGAGTTAATATCCTAGAAAAGAAGGGGGAGAAGAAGTACATCTCAAATGTTTACTTTGTCCCTAGTTTGAAGCATAACATCATAAGCATTGGACAACTCACATAAAGGGCTACAATGTATTTTTCAAGAATGATGAGTGCACAATTTTGGATAAGCATCCAAGCTGACAGCTGATTGCGAAGGTTCAGATGCCAAATAATAGAATCTTTCCCCTAAAGATAAGATCATATTTGAAGGAAGAAAGTGCACACACACAACTATCAATGAACTCACAAGAGGATGGAAGAAAAGATGCAGTTGTCACACATGTGAACTATCAAGCAGAGGTCAAAGATGAAAATTGGTTATGGCATTTGAGATTTGGACATCTCAACTTTGGAGATTTGAATTTGCTACATAGGAAAGGCATGGTGAAGGGGTTACCATTCATAGAAAAACCAGACAACTTATATGAAGGATGTATCTTGGGCAAGCAACATTGAGAGACATTTCCAGTCGGAAAGTCAATAAGGACAAATGAATATTTAGAGATTGTCCATTCATATTTATGTGGACCAACGCACACACCATCAATTCGTGGTAGCCACTATTTATTAACCTTCATAGATGACTACGCAAGGAAGACATGGGTTTATCTCCTAAAACAGGAAAGTGAAGTGTTTGAGAACTTTCACCAATACAAAGCTCTTGTTTAAAAACAAAGTGGACACTACATCAAAGTCTTAAGCACTGACAGAGGTGGAGAATACATCTCAAATGACTTCCTTCGATTTTGACGGGAGCATAGAATTCACAAGCAATTTACAACAAGGTATACACTTCAACAAAATGGTGTAGCGGAAAGGAAAAATTACCATTATGGAAATGGCAAGGAGTATGTTGAAGGAAAATCATTTTCCAAATGATTATTAGGCTGAAGTTGTCACTTGTGCAGCATATGTCTTGAATATGTGTCTAACCGAAAGTGTTAGGAATATAGTTCTTGAAGAGGCATGGAGTGGAAGAAAGCATGATGTCACTCACATGAGCGTGTTTGGATGTGTGGCATATGCACATGTCTTGAATGAGTTGAGGAAGAAGTTGGATGGCAAGGGGGAGAAATGCATATTTGTTTGATATAGTGATGAATCCAATCATACAAGCTCTACAATCCATCAACCATGAAGGTCATAATCAACATAGATGTGCAGTGCATAGAAGAGGAAGCATGTGATGGAAGTGTAGAGAATACAGTCAATGTGAAAGCATGTATACCACATGAGGACAAAGAGGAATTGACAACAACAAGCAATTCCTTAACAGTGACTCCCTCTACTCCTATTCAAATGCAACAAAGGAGGCAACAAGTAACATTGTCAACAAATAATAGGACACCATCACGCAGTCAAGTGAGTTCTTCTCCAAGCATGCCACAAAGCACAACACCAAGTGACATGTCAAGCCCATCTTCAGCAAGAAAAAGAAGACCAAAATTAAAAAATTTAAATGAAAGCTATGAGAAAAATGAGGTTGATAATAGCGTTAGCCTGAATTCCTTATTTGCATTGTTTTGTCATGTAGATGACCCAATCCATTTTGATGATGCGGTCAAACAAGAAAAATGGGCTATGACAATGGAGGAAGAAATAGAAGCAATAGAAAAGAATGACACATGGGAGTTAGTTTACCTTCCACAAGGAAAAGATGTCATTCAAGTGAAATGGGTCTATAAGACCGAGAGCAATGTCGACCATAAGATTAAAAGGCATAAAGCAAGGCTAGTTGTCAAAGGATACAAGCAGCAACATGGAAGAGATTATGCAGAGATGTTTGCACCAACCGTGAGGATGGAGATAGTGTGTACAGTTGTGGTGATCTTCGCACAACAGAAATGGAAAGTGTATCAAATGGATGTAAAATCAACTCTCTTGAATGGAGTGCTGAAAGAGGAAGTGCGTGTTTCACAAATGCCTGGTTATGAGGTAGAAGACCAACAAGACAAAGTGTATCTGTTGAGGAAATGTATTTATGTGTTGAAGAAAGCACCGTGTGCATCGTACAACAGGATAGATGCCTACTTTTTGGACAATGGTTTTGATAAATGTGACAGACAACCTACCCTCTACATTAAAGGGAGTGATGGTAAGCTTATCATTTTTGTCCTATATCTAGATGATTTGATTTTTACAACCAGTAATGATTTCCTCATCGCTAATTTCAAAGAATTCATGAAGAGTGAATTTGAAATGACTGACTTGGGGTTGTTAAGGTATTTTTTGGGCATAGAAGTGAAGTAGATAGAAAATGGCATTTTTATCTCTCAATCAAAGTATGTAGCAGACATTTTAGAGAGGTTTAATATGCAGAACAACAAGCCTGCACCAAATCCAACTGTCATGGGGTTGAAGTTGAGAAAAAAAGATTGCAGCAGCAATATCAATCAGACATTATACAAAAGTATGATAGGAAGCATGATGTATTTGACCACCACTACGCCGTATATAATGTATGCATTGAGCCTGGGGTCAAAGTTCATGGAGACACCCTAGGAAACACATTGAAAAATAGTGAAAAGCATTCTATGGTATGTCAATGGGAAAAAACAATATGGTATTTTATACACCGCAATAGATGATTTTAGGCTGGTTAGTTACACTGACACTAATTGTGCAAGAAGTTTTGATGACAAAAAGAGCACGTAAGGATATGTTTTTCATTTGGGTTCCACAACCATTTGATGGGCCTCCAAGAAGCAGCTAATAGTGTCACTATCAATAGCAGAAGATGGATATGTCACTGCAACAACCAAGAGGGAATGCCAACTATTTTCTGTGACAACACCTCTGCAATTGCGTTGTCAATGAAATGTGTCTTTCACAATAGGACCAAGCATATTGATGCTAAATATAATTTTATTATAGAGTTGATTAACAATGGTGAAATTGTGTTGCATCACTGTAAGTAAGAAGAACAATTTGCTGATATTTTCACAAAGCCATTGGCACGTGAAAGTTTTTTATTTTTATTTTGGAGATTGTTTGGAAATTGTCAATGGCAGAAGCTGTGATTGAGGGGGAGCGTTGGAAATATTAATCCCAACCACGGCGTTAAACACTCTGACATCAGCCATACTTGTCAGAACTATTTTTGCAGGTTACAATTTTGTATGCAAACCCATGGAATAAAGTCTGAGCAGAAGTACATCGGTGACCATTCTGCAACACAATAGAGAGTTTAAGGCACTTAATGAATTTTGTTACTTGGGAGAAAATTCATTGCGCGACTGTTACACACACTCCACAAAATCTGCAAATTCAAAAAAACATTTATTATGTAAAATTGCCATGTTGTGTATTAATGTTTTCTCTATCATGAATTAATGAGTCAAATGTATGTTTTGTATAAATATAAATGTAAAATTAATTTGCAGTGTTGAGTGAGTGAGAAGGTGAAATTCTCATAGGTAAAGAGAAAATCGTGGAGGGAATTTTGGTGGGCGCTTGAAAACATAATTTACTGTGTGTTACTATGCAACCCTAGTGAAGCCTAAATCACAGTAAGATATTTTTTGTTTTACTTGGAGCAAGTCCAATTTATCATGTGAATGTATTTGCCTATGTTTTGAAATAAAATCAAAATTATGTTATGTGCCGATGTGGTCTTAAACTTTCACAAGTAATTACTCTGTCTTACTCTGTCTTTCTGCTGTGAAAGTTCTGTGTAGTTGTGATCTCCTTGCCACAACTGAAGACTTTCCTTGCCGCAACTAATTTCTGACCCAGACTCCTCTCCTCCACCCTGTGAATTTTTCTAATAGAATCTTCACTTCCGTTAGTGGCTAGTTCTAATCAGGTCCAAATATACACAATCTTATGTGCAGGGTATACATATCCATGTATATAATTGTTTGTAGATATTCCAAAGGTCGTTCAAAGTGGTTTGATCACAATATCATTGGACTGTAGTTGTCGGTCCTGCAAGTCTATATGAACATGAAAAACATTAGGAAAAGATAAATTTGTGTTTCTTTTTACTCACGGGACATGGACTTGTCTAAAAATCATAATGCGAAGGAGGATGGCTCAATTGAGGCCTACGTTTTGGGGAGAAGAAGAGACGGTTGACATTGGAACCAGTAAAAACGTTAGAATTTTTTTTAAATGAGTAACAAACTGAAATTTCACACGAAAGTGCAGCTAGCAAAGTCTCTAGGTCTACACCATAGACAAATAGTTGTATGGTTACAGAATCAGCGGACCAGGTGCAAAGTACCCAAGTAGTTGGAGAGAGACTTCGATATTCTCAATTAAGAATATCGAGTTATCACGAACAAATATATTATTTCCAATCAATATTATTAAATCAATATTAATATTATTGAATATTAATTTTACTAAATTGATATTATTAAAAAAATCTTTTTTCATTTATCCATGAGTATTAATAAGTTTGATTTATAAAATCTATAGTTAATATATAAAATCTAAAATTAATATGTAAATTTAAGTGTTAATAAATAAAAAAAAGGAAATAAATTAAATTAATTAATTATTAAAAAGGAAAATTTCCTAAAATCCCCGTTCACCATAAATCTATATTATTCTAATATAATGAATTCAATTTATTAAATCAAATCAAATATGATATAAAGCAATATTATTAAATCATATTAATATTATTATTAATAATTTATTCCACTAAAAACAATATTAATAAAAATAACCCCCTTCACTTATACCTAATAAACAATAAGTAATTAATAACCTAAAGAATGGATATAGAAATAATAGTCCCATAAGAAATTTAATGAGTTTAATAATTAATTAATGAATTAAATATACTTAATTAATAAAGGGAAATTTTTTTCTAAAAATACTTATTCTAATGATTTTAAATAAATTAATTAAAAAATTATTTTTATATTTATATATATATAAATTAAATAAAATAATTCTAATATATAATTATTAAAATTTTTATTATATATTTATAAATTATTTTTTCACTTTTTTAACATAAAAATAATATTATCTAGTTGTTTTTCTATTTCATTGTTGAAGTTTAACCTAGTTAACCTAGCTGTTGGGAAGGTCTACTCTCTTTATTTAATGTGCGGCCATGATCTGTCTCCTCAACTTGTCCTGATGATGAACCACACTAGTTCGTTTGAAACACATCAACCACACTAGTTGGTTCGAAATGCATCGTCACAGGTTTTCTACATGTGATTTAGGCCAAAACTTTTCTGATAACAAATATGGTGTCTTGATAGAGCAAAACGAGCCATGGAAAGCTAAGGTGCCATTCCACTATAACCTTAACAAAGAAATAATTTTTTGATCTTATTTTGAGGTTTCTTATTCTTTAATGATTTGGATTGAATATTTTAAGTTACAATTTTCTCTCAATCTGATGGGAGATCCAAATTATGGCAACTCTGCTATAAATAACATCAAGAAATGGTATGGTACTCCACCGAAAAATGTCGTTGATATTGGCCAATAATTAGGGACTAAATTAGTTTTGGGTATCCATTACAGGTGCACTGGATGAATATGAAAGTAGATAAAATACACGAAAACAACAAGGGTCGTGGTTTCAAGATCGAATCTAATGGAAAATTAGTGAATGTAGGCCTTAAACCAAGTAATTCTCCAGTTGGTTTATCAATGAAGATAGAGATTCCAATAAAATGCTCAGATCCATAGAGACATATTTATTCAGTAACCAGTAAGGGAGGTGAGCATTGTGGCATTATGACTAAAGCCAAGAGTTCTATTTTTAATATCCGCAGCATGCCAATAGTGGAAAATACCCCATCGTTGGTGCTAATCATTTCTTCCGAATCCACCTGGAGGGATATTCAGTTGGAGAACAAGTAGCGTGTGGTGCTTTAAAAATGCATCCGCCAAGCCATGCATCACATTTCCTACCAAAGGCACAGATGGATCAAAATAGGGTTAATCAAGCTGAGGATACTTGTAACCTGTTTTGTAGTTTCTAAGAGGAGGGAACTCTAATGTTGTGGGAATAATATTGGTCACATCTACCTAATGAATAAACATAACATGGTCTATCCAGGGTTTGGTTGCAATTCTCATGGATGCATACCACTCATTCCTTGCTCTTCCTCACCAACCATATGATGAGTCCCAACTGTTTAAATGAGTTCTAGAGGAAAATGGAAGCCAAGGAGGGAATGGGAGCTATCTTATTCACGGGCTGCAAATGTGAGGTCTCAAAATTTCTTTCTTATGTAATTCATGTATTTGCTTGACATTAACAATCTAAGGACCTTTGAGAGCTTGGTGGATATGTCTCACATGAAGTTGAATTCCAACGGATCTCGCCCTATAGAATTTCAGTGCAATAGATGCTTGAAGGCTATGACCATGATAGTTAGTTCGTTGAACAAAGCATTTGGAGGAAATCAAAGTGAGAAAATTGTTGAGATTTTATGTTTATTAAATTTGGCAAAAAAACTCATGTAGGTGACAACAATAGGATTTGTTGCTATATTAGCTCCATTTATTCTTGAGGAGGAGTTATTGCATCCTATATTTGTTGTGAGAGAATTTTATGATTCAGTTTTATACTCCCAGCTATAAAAACAAAAATGTAAGCCCATTAAGAGTGTGGATGAGTGAGATGAGAGAGTGTGTGAGGGATTAAATTGTTGTAATCTCCTGTTGAATAACAAGATTGCTGATGCCTTTGTTTGGTTGATGTAGCCCAGATTGATTGGGTGAACCATGTTAAATCTTTTTGTTATTTTTTTTGTATATGTTGTGTATGCCTTTTAAATTTTCGTTGCGCATTGTTTGCTCCAACAATTGGTATCAGAGCATGTTGTGGAGCTAGTACGTGTGACAGAGATGCCAAGTCTACTGCAGAAGTTGGAGCTATGTCGCTGGTGTGGTTCCGTCGGGAACAGGCACGCCAATTTTGAGCCAAAGGAAGGGTTGGCACGATTTATTTAGGAACAGGCGCGCCCATTGGCACGGTTTTGAGCGTTATACTCACGCTAGTGCGCCAAAATCCCAATTGGTGCCGAAATGTAAGGATTAAGCATGCCAATTTTATGACTCGCGTGGATTTTTTTGTGGCGCGGATCTTTCGCTGTGAAGGAGTGCCAAGCATTTTTCTCTTTAGAAAATCTGCAATTTGTACGGCAAAAGCATTTTATTATAAGGTAAAGGCATTATAGTATAAGGCAAAGGCATTTTTTAAATAAAAACTTCATTAATTAAAAAGTTGGAATTGGAGATTTTGTGTGTTACAACATGAGAAAAACTCAAAGTGCTCGTTTTGAGATCGAGAAGTTCAATGGCAAAAACAACTTCGAAATCTGGAAAGTGAAAATGTATGATCTACTTGTGCAACAAGGCATGGCGAAGGCTTTGTTGGGAAAATCCAAACAGCCTTACACCATGACAGATGATGAATGGAGTGAATTGGATGAAAGAGCATTGAGCGGCATTCGGCTATGTTTGGCGGATGATGTTTTGTTTAACATCATGTCAGAGAAAGTTGTTGCTAGTTTGTGAACAAAGCTTGAGAAGTTGTACATGACAAAATCCTTAACCAATAGGATTCTTTTGAAGCGACAGTTGTACAGTTTGCGCATGAAGGAAGGTACATCTATTACTGATCATTTGAATACCTTTAATACTCTTCTAGTGCAATTAGAAAGTATAGAAGTAAAATTTGAATCAGAAGATAAAGCTATAACTTTATTATGCTCGTTTCCTGAGTCATGGGATCATTTTGTTACTTCTATAAGTCTTAGTTCATCAGAAACCCTTGAATTTGATGATGTTGTTGGAGATTTTTTGTCTTAAGCAATGATGGTCAGAGGCCATTCTAAAGAAAGACGCTTCAGTAAGCACAATGACTCGCGTTCAAAATCGAAAGGGAAGAAGAGTAAGGTAAAGTGTTGGTTTTGTGGAAAATCAGGACATTTGAAGAAGGACTGTTGGAAGAGACAACAAACATCCAAAGAAGACTCTTCGACATAGAAGAAAGAAGCATACATGACAGATACAGGTTCGACATCCATTTTAGGTATGAGTGATTAAGTGTTATCAGTTAATTTGTCTAATCATGATCAACATTGGCTGTTAGATTTTGGTGCATCAAATAACATGTGCATTCATAGAGAATGGTTTAAGACTTATAAATCAATCAATGATGGAGTCGTTTATATGGGAAATGATGTCACATGTAACATTGTGGGAATTGGAAGCATCCAGCTTAAAATGTTTGATGGGACAAATAAAATTCTAACTGATGTAAGACATGTACCTAAATTAAGAAAAAACCTCATTTCACTAGGAGTACTAGACACTAGTGGATATAAAACTTTTACTCAAGGTGGAGTAATGAAAGTTTATAAAGGAATTTTACTAGTAATGAAAGCAAAGAAAGTTGGAAATATTTTTCAATTAGAAGGAAGAACAGAGTCAGATCATGTTTCTATAGTATCTGACAATGATAGTAATTCTATTCGTTTATGGCATCAAAGGTTGGGCCATATGAGCGAAAGAGATTTAAAGATTTTATTTGATCGTAAGTTACTTCCTAATTTAAAGTCTGTTAAGTTAGATTTCTGCAAACATTGTCTATTTGGGAAAGAAAGCAAGCAGAAGTTTAAAACTGGAAAACATACTAGTAAGGGAATCCTTGATTATATCCATTCTCATGTTTGGGGTCCATCTCCTACAACCTCATATGGAGGATCGTCATATTTTGTATCTTTTCTTGATCATTTCTCTAGAAAAGTGTGCCTCTACATGTTAAAGAAGTTTGATGTATTTACAATTTTCAAACAGTTTAGAGAATTAGTTGAAAACATCACTGGAAGAACCATTAAATGTTTAAGAAATGACAATGGTGGTGATTTTACTTCAAAGGAATTTGATAATTATTGCAAGGACGTTGGGATCGAAAGACATAAAACCACTGTATATATACTCCTCAGCAAAATGGAGTTGTTGAATGCATGAACATGACTCTTTTATTGAGAGCAATAAGTATGCTTAGTAACGCCAATTTTCAGAAGGAATTGTGGACAGAAGCGATGTCTACAGCTTGGTATTTGATAAATCGATCACCATCAACTGCAATAGGATGTAAAATTCCTCAAGTGGTATGGAAAGGTCATCCTTGTGATTTTTCTAAACTAAAAGTTTTTGGTTGTGATGCATATGCTCTAGTTCCGAAACATCAGCGTTCTAAATTAGATCCTAAGTCAAAAAGATATATCTTTTTTGGATATGGTGATGGGACTAAGGGATACAGATTGTGGGATCCTACTATTCACAAGATCATCATTAACAGAGATGTTAAATTTAATGAACCCTCACTTGAAAATCTAGATGTAGATGATAAATTGAAACAGGATAATATATCTAAGCTTCAACACATTTAGTTTGAAACCAGTTCAAATATTGATGATAGTCAAGATGAACAAGTTTCAGATGTAGATCATGAACATGTTTCAGATGTAGATCATGAAGAAATTAGATAATAATCAACAAATTGTGGAAGTACCAGAAACATCTTTAAGGAGGTCCACAAGAATCAAATGTCCTCCTAAAATGTATGATGATTATGTTACTTCAGTTGCTTTAACCGCTAATGATGATGAACCTTTGTGCTATCAGGAAGCTGTAGAAGGTTCTAAAAGTGAAAAGTGGAAAGAAGCTATGAAGGATGAAATGATGGCATTAGTCAAGAATGGCACATGGGATCTGGTAGAACTTCCTAAAGACAGAAAAACTGTGGGATGTAAATGGGTTTACAAATTGACAAGGGGTGTTGATGATACAGAGGACAGGTACAAAGCAAGGCTAGTCACAAAAGGTTTTTCTCAGAAAGCAAGCATTGATTTTCATGAGATGTTTTCACCAGTTGTAAAAATTGTTTCATTTCAAATTGTATTAGCATTAGTCACTTTACTTGATTTAGAATTACAACAACTAGATGTTAAAACTGCATTTTTACATGGAGATTTAGATGAGGATATTTACATGGAACAACCAAAAGGGTTTGTTCAAAATCACAACAATAAATTTGTCTACAGGCTCAAGAAATCATTGTATGGTTTGAAGCAGTTGCCTCGACAATGGTACAAGAAATTTGATTCTTTCATGATGAGTCAAAACTATATAAGAAGTGAATATGATCATTGTGTTTACTTTAAGAAATTAAGTAATGGCATGTTCATTATCTTAGTGTTGTATGTTGACGATATGCTTTTAACAAGCAAAAGCATAATAGAGATCAACAGGTTAAAGGCTCAGATGGCTAGGACATTTGATATGAAAGATCTAGGAGCGGCAAGACAGATTTTGGGCATCGAGATTTTCAGAGAGAGGAGCAATGGTAAGCTGTGGCTATCACAATAGAAGTATATTGAGAAAATACTCTTGAGGTTTGGTATGAAAAATGTGGAGCCTGTGTCAGTCCTTTTAGCTTCCTATTTTAAGCTTTCTTCTAGTTTATGTCCTAATACAAATGAAGAGAAAGAATATATGTCTCGAATTTCGTATGCCAATGTAGTAGGTTTTTTTATGTATGCGATGGTTTGTACTCGACCAGATATTTCAAATGCAGTTTGACTTGTTAGTAGGTATATGGCAAATCCAGGAAAAGAACATAGGTCAGCAGTGAAATTGGTGCTTCATTATTTGAGAGGCACAAGTGATTATTGTATCACTTATAACAAGAGTAGTGAATTTGTTTGCAGATATGTTGATTCCTATTTTGCAGGTGATTTGGATAAGAGAAGGTCAACATCAGGGTATGTCTTTACTCTTGCAGGTGGAGCTCTTAGCTGGATGTCAAAGCTACAGAACATTGTTGCTTTATCCACTACTGAAGCAAAATACATAGCTGCTTCACATGCTTGCAAAGAAGCAATTTGGTTGAAAGGTTTGTTTGGTGAGTTTGGTAGGTTACAGGACAACATCAATTTATTTTGTGATAGTCAAAGTGCAATTAATTTGGCTAAGAATCCAGCCTATCATAGTAAATCAAAGCATATACCTATCAAGTACCATTTTGTAAGACACGTTATCACTGAAAGGGGTGTCTCTCTTGAAAAAGTGCATACAAAGGAAAATTATGCAAACATGTTCACGAAACCAGTTTTGTTAGAGAATCTATGTTGGTGTCTGGCTTCTCTTGGCTTGCAGAAAAGATAAAATAATAAATGAACAGGGTATCAGGCTAATTGTTGTCAAGGTGGAGATTGTTGAGATTTTCTATTTGTTAAATTTGGCAAAAAATCTCATGTAGGTGACAACAATAGGATTTGTTGTTATATTAGCTCCATTTATTCTTGAGGAGGAGTTATTGCATCCTATATTTATTGTGAGAGAATTTATGATTCAGTTTTATACTCCCAACTATAAAAAAAAAACTGTAAGCCCATTGAGAGTGTGGATGAGTGAGCTGAGAGAGTGTGTGAGGGATTAAATTGTTGTAATCTCCTGTTTAATAATAAGATTGTCGATGCCTCTCTTTGGTGGATGTAGCCCAGATTGGTTGGGTGAACTACATTAAATCTTTGTGTTATTTTTTTGTATGTGCTGTGTATGCCTTTTAAATTTCCGCTGCACATTGTTTGCTCCAACAAAAATGGGGAAGGAAAAGCATATGGAGGATAATAGAATAGGGAAAATGGGGAAGGCGAGGATGGGGAAAGGTCCATTTATTGGCTCGTGGAAGATTTGAACCCTATGTCAGGCAAAGGGGTTGGTGACGAAATAATGGCTCCTGGAGACTCAAGCCTTGTACCAAGCGAAGGGTTGGAGATGGAGTCATGGCTCCTCCAAAAACTTTTTCCACATTTCAATTTTTCACTCGATGGAGGAAGACGAAAAGGGGATTGGAATTGGGATTGGCTGGGATGAATAGTGTTTTCCCCGCCAATTTCATAGAGGAACAGATTTGGTATAATAAAGTGATAGACATAAAACCAAAAATTAAGGATGATGACGTTATGTCAGATAATTAATGAAAAGCTACAAATAGGTTATTACATGGGCGAACTAGAGTAACAGTGCCACGTTCATAAGGATATACAAAAAGGAACATTATCCAATAAAGGTAATTAAAAATTAAAAAGGGATCAACAATGGGTCAGATTTGATTTCATTTAAAAGTTTTTTTTTTTTTGGGGGTGCAATCTACTTAATATATGAATTGAAAATTAAAAAGGGACCAACCATGCGTGAGATTTGATTTCATTTAAAAGTATTTTAATTTTTTTTTGGTGCAATCTAATTAATATATGAATTGTGTTTTTTCTATGTTAGAATTAGATCATACAAATTTGGGTTAGATTTTTTTTATTATTATTTAGTAGTTTCAAAAGTTTGTGAGACATTCTGAGCTTCTCAAATTAAACAACATAAATTTACTATCTTTAAAAATGTGTAAAAGATTTTGGATATAACTGATTAGGACCATCTTTTAAGCGGACAATTCATTTTTTTAATGCATTTTACTCAAATTTTATCAAAACCGTTGGAATAGTAAATTTAAGTGAAAAATCCGTAAAACATTAGATCCTTACAAATTAGGTTGTATAAACTGAAAACCCTAAAATAATTTAAGAACTTTAAATTTATTTATTAATTTAAAAAATACATTTTAAATTACGCTAAAATATATTTCCTTTATCTTCAAATTAACTCCCACTATTAGTCACTCTCAATTTATTAATATATACCTATTATATTAAAGAGTAGTTTAACAAAGGTCATAATTTTGTTTAAAAAATAGTGGAAATTCCAACAAAATTTTGAAAATCTAGGTTAAAGATGTTGAACTTCAAGATTATGGGGGCCTCAAGGATTTTTGATGATGCTAAATCCATTTCCAACACTAAAGAATGCTGTAGTCTCAAATTTTCCCCAAAAATAATGGAAATTCCGACAAAATTATGATAAAATCTCCCAAAATTTTTTGTAAATTCAGGGTACAACACGTGTCAAATGCAAGATTTTGGGTGCCCTACTAATTTTTGATGGCGTTGAATCTATTTCCACCACCAAAAACATGTTTCAAACACTTCTTTAACTAGATTTTTTGATAACTGCCCATACAAATTTGCCACGTGATAGAGGCCTCAGAAAAGTAGTTCAAACACTCTAGAAACCAATTTTTTTAAAATTTTCTTGCCTGATTAAGGAAAAAAAAAAATGCCCTCTGGGCAAAAATTGTTGCCACGGTGGACAACGCTTTATATTAGTATATCTAATTTTGTTTGATAGAAGTCCGTTACTTGATATGCATATGCAGCCATTTTAACTTTGGCAGGTAATTTTGTAAAATGGTAAGCGAAAAAATTGAAGTGTCATCATAGAAACTTATCTACACAACCTTCGAGTTGACACCAAATTTCAACCGTGTGTATGTCACGTTATAGGCGTTGCCTGTCATAAACGAAAAATTTGACAGATGAGAACCATCTTGAAAATTTATTTAGACACTACCATGTAAGATGATACCAAATTTCGACCCTATTTGGATGTCAACTTGCGGGCGTTTCGTGTCATTATTCTCTCATTCATAAAGTTAAAAATAATGTAGTGGTGGTGACTCCATCATGTTAGACTCTGTATTCGCCCCACGAAGCAAAGTGGCTGTGGTTGACTTACAAAAAAAATCCAGTTTTTGGCTGTGATTCATGTGAATGGATCCGCCCTTTGGACTTAGAGTCTTAACGCTTTCACCAAATCGCACACAATTAATTTCCCAAACATGTGGTAAAAGAAGTCAAGTCAACGAATCAGATTATCTAGAATGATGGGGTGGGATTGTGCCTATCACCTTCGAATCAGTTAAACTAGAGATCATCCCACTACCCATGTCTATGGCTGTATAACCAAAAGTACTTTTGGATTTTTGGAATATAGAGATGAGGATATGATTATAATTAATCCAATAGCTATGTTATAAAACTGTCGAAAGCCATTTATTTAGGTCAATTAAATTATGTAAGATGATGGTGATAGAGGTTAATATTTGAGTTTATAGAGATGATGATATGATTATACTTAATCCAATAGCTATGTTATAAAACTGTCGAAAGCCATTTATTTAGGTCAATTAAATTATGTAAGATGATGGTGATAGAGGTTAATATTTGAGTTTATGTTATTTTTAGTTTTGGTTATTGACATTAAGTTAATAGTGGAATTTGTTCTCTACCATTTATTAAAATGATGGTGATAGAGGTTAATACTTGAGTTTATGTTAATTTAAGATTTGGGTATTACCAATAGTGGAATTTGTTCTCGACTCATTGGATATAAAGAATTTGCTATTGACTTAGGGGTGGGTATGGTTAATGTGCATTGAGATTTAATTTTGCCTATTAAATATTAAAAAAGTCACAGAATATTTTGTTGAATTTGTAATATTATTTTTATATTCAAATAACTTTAAGAAAAGCATTTCAAGAAAACTATAGTTTTAATGAGTTAAACTAATTAGAAAAGTCATATTATAACAAATATTTTGAAATTGTTCTAATGTGAATATATATGGAACATTCTAGGAGAAACTTATTTCTATCTTCAATGCTCTTATTGTTATAAATATGACCAATTTATTGGACTCATGATATTTTGGAAATCGTGCAACACCTTATTTATGCAGTAGTCTATAACGCGACTTTTTGAAAGCTTTTCTGGCGAATTTTTCCGGTCAAAATCCGGCAACAATTCATTGGAATCCCAAGTTTGATAGCTAGTTTGTGCACAATCAATGGCTCACAGGGGTTTTCCAAGGCGCTGAATCCAAATATGCAGTTAAAAAACCATTTTAACTGCTAAAAATCAAGATTTAACCTCATTTCTTCCACCGAATTCCGTCACCGGAATCTCCAAAAAGTCGCATTATAGACAACTCCCTTATTTATGGTTCTCGTGAGAGGTTGTTCATATTTTAATAGTGTTGATTTTATTTTTAACCTAATAAAAACATAAATATATTTTTTATCTTCTAGATTAAAATTAATCTTTTTTAAATATCATTATTTTCTTTTATCCTCTAACTCTTTATCGCACCATAATTTATTCTAAATACATATGTAATAATATTTTTAATATTATCATTATTTTGCATTACCCATTAATTTATTCAAGGCTTGGAATATTTATTCCACCCTTGTTTAAGTCATAAATGGTTTTTGCTAGAGATTGGAACAATCTTAGGAAGCCTCTTTGTCTTCAATGTTATTTATCTTGTTCAAATTAGGTATTTAGCCCTAATTGTGCTCTAAATGGGGATATGACCCATTTTTATGAGCATGGGACAAGATGCATTTGCTTTACTATATATATTATAAGTTAAAGGAACTTTTGGAATGGCTCTATTTTTTTGCATGATTTTCTAGAGATACTACAACCGCATATTTCAAAACCATATGAGAGAGAAAGAGTGACAAAATCCTCAAAGAGTTTTTCTTCTTATCCCATAGAAAAAGATCCATTGATTTACAATTTTTTCAAGTCCATAACAAACTTTCCACCCTCATTTATTCTTTTCTTGAAGTTTCTATAATTCTAGTTAAGTTGGTGATGAAGATCAATTATGAGGTATTTGTATGAAGTTGCTTCCTCCAAGCTATTATTGTTGTACATGAAATTATCATAAGTGATAACTTTCGATTTAATTATCATAACCTTTTTTTTTTAGTGTTGATA
>APFE031419235.1:57291-123676 GCA_000404065.3 Pinus taeda
TTCGAAATGCATCGAAAAAGGTTTTCTACATGTGATTTAGGCCGAAAATTTTCTTATAACAAATATGGTGTCTTGATAGAGCAAAACGAGCCATGGAAAGCTGAGGTGCCATTCCAATATAACCTTAACAAAGAAATAATTTTTTGATCTTATTTTGAGGTTTCTTACTCTTTAATGATTTGGATTGAATATTTTAAGTTATGATTTTCTCTCAATCTGATGGGAGATCCAAATTATGGTAACTCTGCTATAAATAAGATCAAGAAATGGTATGGTACTCCACCAAAAAATGTCGTTGATATTGGCCAATAATTAGGGACTAAATTAGTTTTGGGTATCCCTTACAGGTGCACTAGATGAATAGGAAAGTAGATAAAATACATGAAAACAACAAAGGTTGTGGTTTCAAGATCGAATCCAACGAAAAATTAGTGAATGTAGGCCTTAAACCAAGTAATTCTCCAGTTGATTTATCAGTGAAGATAAAGATTCCAATAAAATGCTCAGATCCATGGAGACATATTTATTCAGTAACCAGTAAGGGAGGTGGGCATTGTGGCATTATGACTATAGCTGAGAGTTCTATTTTTAATATGCGTAGCATGCCAATAGTGTAAAATACCCCATCGTTGGTTTCCCAAATCGTTGGTGCTAATCATTGCTGCCCAATCCACCGGGAGGGATATTCAGTCGGAGAACAAGTAGCGTGTGGTGCTTTAAAAATGCATCTGCCAGGCCATGCATCACATTGCCTACCAAAGGCACAGATGGATCAAAATAGGGTTAATCAAGCTGGGGATACTTGTAACTTGTTTTGTAGTTTCTAAGAGGAGGGAACTCTAATGTTGTGGGAATAATATTGGTCACATCTACTTAATGAATAAAAATAACATGGTCTATCTAGGGTTTGGTTGCAATTCTCATGGATGCATACCACTCATTCCTTTCTTTTCCTCACCAACCATATGATGAGTCCCAACTGTTTAAATGAATTCTAGAGGCAAATGGAAGCCAAGGAGGGAATGGGAGTTATCTTATCCAGGGGCTGCAAATGTGAGGTCTCAAAATTTCTTTCTTATGTAATTCATGTATCTGCTTGACATTAACAATCTAAGGACCTTTGAGAGCTTGGTGGATATGTCTCACATGAAGTTGAATTCCAGCGGATCTCGCCCTAGAGAATTTCAGTGCAATAGATGCTTGAAGGCTATGGCCACGATAGTTAGTTCGTTGAACAAAGCATTTGGAGGAAATCGAAGTGAGAAAATTGTTGAGATTTTATGTTTATTAAATTTGGCAAAAAGTCTCATGTAGGTGACAACAATAGGATTTGTTGCTATATTACCTCCATTTATTCTTGAGGAGGAGTTATTGCATCCTATATTTGTTGTGAGAGAATTTTATGATTCGATTTTATACTCCCAGCTATAAAAACAAAAATGTAAGCCTGTTGAGAGTGTGGATGAGTGAGCTGAGAGAGTGTGTGAGGGATTAAATTGTTGTAATCTCCTGTTGAATAATAAGAATGCCAATGCCTCTATTTGGTGGATGTAGCCCAGATTGATTGGGTGAACCACGTTAAATCTTTGTGTTATTTTTTTTGTATATGTTGTGTATGCCTTTTAAATTTCCGATGCGCATTGTTTGTTCCAACAATTGGTATCAGAGCATGTTTTGGAGCTGGTACGTGTGACAGAGACGCCAAGTCTGTTGCAGAAGGTGGAGCTGTGCCATTGGTGCAGTTCCGTCGGGAACAGTCACACCAATTTTGAGCCAAAGGAAGGGTTGGCGCGATTTATTAGGAACATGCGCGCCCATTGGCACGGTTTTGAGCGTTATACTCGCGCAAGTGCACCAAAATCCCAATTGGCACCGAAACGCAATGATTAAGCGCGCCAATTTCATGACTCGCGTGGATTTTGTTTGTGGCACAGATCCTTCGCTGTGAAGGAGCGCCAAGCATTTTTCTCTTTAGAAAATCTGCAATTTTTACGACAAAAGCATTTTATTATAAGGTAAAGGCATTATAGTATAAGGCAAAGGCATTTTTTAAATAAAAACTTCATTAATTAAAAATTTGGAATTGGAGATTTTGTGTGTTACAACATGGGGAAAAATAAAAGTGCTCATTTTGAGATCGATAAGTTCAATGGAAAAAACAACTTCGAAATCTGGAAAGTGAAGATGTATGATCTACTTGTGCAACAAGGCGTGGCGAAGGCTTTGTTGGTAAAATCCAAATAGCCTTACACCATGACAGATGATGAATGGAGTGAATTGGATGAAAGAGCATTGAGCAACATTCGGCTGTGTTTGGCGGATGATGTTTTGTTTAACATCGTGTCAGAGAAAACTACTGCTGGTTTGTGGACAAAGCTTGAGAAGTTGTACATGACAAAATCCTTAACCAACAGGATTCTTCTGAAGCGAAAGTTGTATAGTTTGCGCATGAAGGAAGGTACATCTATTACTGATCATTTGAATACCTTTAATACTCTCCTAGTGCAATTAGAAAGTATAGAAGTAAAATTTGAATAAGAAGATAAAGCTATAACTTTATTATGCTCATTGCCCGAGTCATGGGATCATTTCGTTACTTCTGTAAGTCTTAGTTCATCAGAAACCCTTGAATTTGATGATGTTGTTGGAGCTTTGTTGTCTGAAGAAACAAGGAAGAGGTTAAATTCAAAAACCTCTACATCAGAAGCAATGTTGGTCAGAGGTCGTTCTAAAGAAAGATGCTTCAGTAAGCACAATGACTCGCGTTCAAAATCAAAAGGGAAGAAGAGTAAGGTAAAGTGTTGGTTTTGTGGCAAATCAAGAGATTTGAAGAAGGACTATTGGAAAAGACAGCAAACATCCAAAGAAGACTCTTCGACAGAGAAGAAAGAAGCATACATGAGAGATACAGGTTCGACATCCATTTCAGGTATGAGCGATTAAGTGTTATCAGTTAATTTGTCTAATCATGATCAACGTTGGCTGTTAGATTCTGGTGCATCAAATCACATGTGCATTTATAGAGAATGGTTTAAGACTTATAAATCAATCAATGATGGAGTCATTTACATGGGAAATGATGTCACATGTAACATTGTGGGAATTGGAAGCATCCAGCTTAAAATGTTTGATGGGACAAATAAAATTCTAACTGATGTAAGACATGTACCTGAATTAAGAAAAAACCTCATTTCACTAGGAGTACTAGACACTAGTGGATATAAAACTTTTACTCAAGGTGGAGTAATGAAAGTTTATAAAGGAATTTTACTATTAATGAAAGCAAAGAAAGTTGGAAATATTTTTCAATTAGAATGAAGAAAAGAGTCAGATCATGTTTCTATAGTATCTGACAACGATAGTAATTCTATTCGTTTATGGCATCAAAGGTTGGGCCATATGAGCGAAAGAGGTTTAAAGATTTTATTTGATCGTAATTTACTTCCTAATTTAAAGTCTGTTAAGTTAGATTTCTGCAAACATTGTCTATTTGGGAAACAAAGCAAGCAGAAGTTTAAAATTGGAAAACATACTAGTAAGGGAATCCTTGATTATATCCATTCTGATGTTTGGGGTCCATCTCCTACAACCTCATATGGAGGATCATCATATTTTGTATCTTTTATTCATCATTTCTCTAGAAAAGTGTGGGTCTACATGTTAAAGAAGAAGTCTGATGTATTTACAGTTTTCAAACAATTTAAAACATTAGTTGAAAACATCACTGGAAGAACCATTAAATGTTTAAGAACTGACAATGGTGGTGAGTTTACTTCAAAGGAATTTGATAATTATTGCAAGGACGCTGGGATCGAAAGACATAAAACAACTGTATATACTCCTCAACAAAATGGAGTTGCTGAACGCATGAACATGACTCTTTTGGAGAGAGCAAGAAGTATGCTTAGTAACGCCAATTTGCAGAAGGAATTGTGGACAGAAACGGTGTCTACAACTTGCTATTTGATAAATCGATCACCATCAACTACAATAGGATGCAAAATTCCTCAAGATGTATGGAAAGGTCATCCTTGTGATTTTTCTAAACTAAAAGTTTTTGGTTGTGATCCATATGCTCTAGTTCCGAAATATCAGCGTTCTAAATTAGATCCTAAATAAAAAAGATATATCTTTGTTGGATATGGTGATGGGACTAAGGGATACAGATTGTGGGATCCTACTATTCACAAGATCATCATTAACAAAGATGTTAAATTTAATGAATCCTCACTTGAAAATCCAGATGTAGATGATAAATTGAAACAGGATAATGTATCTAAGCTTCAACACATTCAGTTTGAAACCAATTCAAATATTGATGATAGTCAAGATGAACAAGTTTCAGATGTAGATCATGAACATGTTTCAGATGCAAAGCATGAAGAAATTAGATAATAATCAGCAAATTGTGGAAGTACCAGAAACATCTTTACGGAGGTCCACAAGAATCAAACGTCCTCCTAAAAGGTATGATGATTATGTTACTTCAGTTGCTTTAACCGCTAATGATGATGAACCTTTAAAAATGGACCAACAATGCGTCAGATTTGATTTCATTTAAACATATTTTAATTTTTTTGGTACAGTCTAATTAATATATGAATTGTGTTTTTTCTATGTTAGAATTAGATAATTCAAATTTGGGTTAGATTTTTTTTTTATTATTTAGCGGTTTCAAAAGTTTATGAGACATTCTGAGCTTCTCAAATTAAACAACTTAAATTTACTATCCTTAAAAATGTGTAAAAGATTTTGGATATAACTGATTATGACCATCTTTTAAGCCGACAATTCATTTTTTTAATGCATTTTACTCAAAATTTTATCAAAGCTATTGGAATAGTAAATTTAAGTGAAAAGTCCCTTAAACATTAGATCCTTACAAATTAGGTTGTATAAACTGAAAACCCTAAAATAATTTAAGAACTTTAAATTTATTTATTAATTTAAAAAATACATTTTAAATCACGCTAAAATATATTTCTTTTATCTTCAAATTAACTCCCACTATTAGCCACTCTCAATTTATTAATATATACCTATTATATTAAAGAGTAGTTTAACAAAGGTCATAATTTTGTTTAAAAAATAGTGGAAATTCCAACAAAATTTTGAAAATCTAGGTTAAAGATGTTGAACTTCAAGATTATGGGGGCCTCAAGGATTTTTGATGATGCTAAATCCATCTCCAACACTACAGAATGCTGTAGTCTCAAATTTGCCCTAAAAATAATGGAAATTCCGACAAGATTATGATAAAATCTCCGAAATGTTTTTGTAAATCCAGGGTACAACACATGTCAAATGCAAGATTTTGGTTGCCCTACTAATTTTTGATGGTGTTGAATCTATTTCCACCACCAAAAACATGTTTCAAACACTTCTTTAACTATATTTTTTGATCGCTGCCCATACAAATTTGCCACGTGATAGAGGCCTCAGAAAAGTAATTCAAACACTCTAGAAATCAATTTTTTTTTTAAATTTTCTTGCCTAATTAAGGAAAAAAAATTGCCCTTTGGGCAAATATTGTTGCCACAGTGGACAACGCTTTATATTAGTATATCTAATTTTGTTTGATAGAAGTCCATTACTTGATATGCATATGCATCCATTATAACTTTGGTAGGTAATTTTGTAAAACGGTAAGCGAAAAAATTGAAGTGTCATCATAGAAATTTATCTACACAAACTTCGAGTTGACACCAAATTTCAACCGTGTCTATGTCAGGTCAGGTTATAGGCATTGTTTGCTTCGAGTTGACACCAAATTTCAACCGTGTCTATGTCATAAACGAAAAACTTGACAGATGAGAACCATCTTGAAAATTTATTTAGACACTACCATGTAAGCTGATACCAAATTTCGACCCTATTTGGATGTCAACTTGCGAGTGTTTCGTGTGATTATTCTCTCATTCATAAAGTTAAAAATAATGTAGTGGTGGTGACTCCATCATGTTTGACTTTGTATTCGCCCCACGAAGCAAAGTGGTTGTGGTTGACTCACAAAAAATCCAGTTTTTGGCTGTGATTCATGTGAATGGATCCGCCCTTTGGACTTAGAGTCTTAACACTTTCACCAAATAGCACACAATTAATTTCCCAAACATGTGGTAAAAGAAGTCAATTCAACGAATCAGATTATCTAAAATGATGGGGAGGGATTGTGCCTATCACCTTCGAATCAGGTAAACTAGAGATCATCCCACTACCCATGTCTATGGCTGTATAACCAAAAGTGCTTTTGGATTTTTGGAATATAGAGATGAGGATATGATTATACTTAATCCAATAGCTATGTTATAAAACTGTCGAAAGCCATTTATTTAGGTCAATTAAATTATTTAAGATGATGGTGATAGAGGTTAATATTTGAGTTTATGTTATTTTTAGTTTTGGGTATTTCCATTAAGTTAATAGTGGAATTTGTTCTCTACCATTTATTAAAATGATCGTGATAAAGGTTAATACTTGAGTTTATGTTAATTTTAGATTTGGGTATTGCTATTAAGTTAATAGTGGAATTTGTTCTCTACTCATTGGATATAAAGAATTTGTTATTGATTTAGGGGTGGGTATGGTTAATGTGCATTGTGATTTAATTTTGCCTATTAAATATTAAAAAAAGTCACAGATTATTTTGTTGGATTTGTAATATTATTTTTATATTCAAATAATTTTAAGAAAAGCATTTCAAAAAAATTATAGTTTTAATGAGTTAAACTAATTAGAAAAGTCATATTATAACAAATATTTTGAAATTGTTCTAATGTGAATATATATGGAACATTCTAAGAGAAACTTATTTCTATCTTCAATACCATATTATAACAAATATTTTGAAATTGTTCTAATGTGAATATATATGGAATATTCTAAGAGAAACTTATTTGTATCTTCAATGTTCTTATTGTTATAAATATGACCAATTTATTGGACTCATGATATTTTGGAAATTGTGCAACACCTTATTTATGGTTCTCGTGAGAGGTTGTTCATATTTTAATAGTGTTGATTTTTATTTTAACCTAATAAAAACACAATATTTTTTATCTCTAAGATTAAATTAATCTTTTTTTAAATATCATTATTTTCTTTTATCCTCTAACTCTTTATCGCACCATAATTTATTCTAAATATATATGTAATAATATTTTTAATATTATCATTATTTTGTATTACCCATTAATTTATTCAATGCTTGGAATCTTTATTCCACCCTTGTTTAAGTCAAAAATGGTTTTGGCTAGAGATTGGAACAATCTTAGGAAGCCTCTTTGTCTTCAATGTTATTTATCTTGTTCAAATTAGGTATTTAGCCCTAATTGTGCTCTAAATGGCGATATGACCCGTTTTTATGAGCATGGGACACGATGTATTTGCTTTACTATATATATTATAAGTTAAAGGAACTTTTGGAATTGCTCTATTTTTTTGCATGATTTTCTAGAGATACTACAACCGCATATTTCAAAACCATATGAGAGAGAAAGAGTGACAAAATCCTCAAAGAGTTTTTCTTCTTATCCCATAGACAAAGATCCATTGATTTACAATTTTTTCAAGTCCATAACAAACTTTCCACCCTCATTTATTCTTTTCTTGAAGTTTCTATAATTCTAGTTAAATTAGTGATGAAGATCAATTATGAGGTATTTGTATGAAGTTGCTTCCTCCAAGCTATTATTGTCGTACATGAAATTATCATAAGTGATAACTTTGGATTTAATTATCATAACCTTGTTTTTTTAGTGTTGATAGTTATACCCATACTATGATGCAAATCCTTCAAGAATTTTAGTTTCTTTTTCAGATCATAATGAGTCCTCACCATAATAATAATATCACCATAAGAATATTAGTCTTAAGAATAATAAATAATAAATATTATAATTTAATATTTAAATAAATAGTTAACAATAAATAAATTATAATTATAAATTAATTACATGCTCAATAAATATAAAAGAATAAAATAGAAATTAGTAAAATTTTGTAAGATAAAAAGTAAAAACAAAAGAAATAAAACAAGAAAAATAGTAAAAATCAGTGAAACTATCAAAAAGTAAAAATAAAAGAATAAAAAAAGAAAGAAGTAAAGTTGCATGTTGACACATGGAGTGTGTGCATGTGGTTCCCCTTTTAATGTTTGCTCTATTTAATAAATGGAGAGGAAGATGAGAGGCATTCCATCATTCCATGATTCCACCATCCATTCTCTTGGGAGAATAGTGTTGTTAGACAAAGGATACCCTGGCAGTAGTATGTTGTTTGAGGGCCCAGTGGTGGCCAGTTGTAGCAAGATTTTGTGCAAATGAGCCTACGGTTGGGTGGAGAGTCGTCCCCAAGACTTTGTTGTTGGTAGTAAAATTCAACTAGTGTTCAGCTAGTGTTCCCCTGGTAAGTTGTCTTTCTTCACTCATATTTTTGTAAATTAATGTTAACTAGTGGATAAATTGCTTGTTGATTATAAATCGCTTGATTAATCTAATTAATTATGTGTTGTTATTTCGGGGTTGTTACATATTGTATCAGAGCTTGGTTCAAATCTTAGGACCTATAGACATTTTAATGTAGAAAACTTCGATCTGAATGATTTAACGAACAAAAAAAAATTATCACTAGGTTGTGACAATTAATATTACCTGGTACAAGCAATCTACTGTTTTTTTTTTATCGCGGTTTTCCATAATTCTCGTTAGATTTTTAATCTGTGCAAGGGTTTCTTTATTATTACTCAGATTTATTATACATGGTATAGTTGATCGTTGTTTTTTATTTTTTATTTTAATTTCATGGCACGAATGAGATGGGTATTTATACTTTCCACACAAGTATCGATAGAATTTAACGCGCATGGATTTCGCTGTTTCCTATATTGTCATTATTTACAGTTTAGTTTTGTTGTTAGAGGTCATGTTTTGTCCACAATTTGGTCGATTATCACTAAATGTTCGCATGACAGTGTAATTAAAATATATTGGCAACATTTGTTTCAATTCTAGAGATGGAAGATTTATATTGCATCAGACATTTCTATAGATCGACTGCATTTGTTTAAATGTTTCTGAGATGGAAGATTTTTGTTGTTGCAACAGTTTCCCCAAGTTATTAGCCATGTGCTCCTGTACAATATGCCTGCCTTTACGCGTGCACAACGTTTGTGTATTTCACACTATTTCTGATGAGTTGGCCCAATTATGTTGCTATTCTACATCCCACAACCAATGGGTTATAGGACAAGGTTATTCTTGGGAAATATAAATCAATTTTGGCTGGGTATTGCTTGAAGATTGAATATAATGTGGGTTTTATGAAGAGCCAATGTGGATAGATTCTCTTAGCAGTCATTCCTCTTTTATCGTCTAGAAAGATTATGATCTCTATTTTAAACCAATTGTTGTATTTTATTGTCAAGATCTTTCGTTTTCATATGCCTACAAAATCTCAATTCCTAAATTCCTTTTTATGATGCAAATGGATATAAAAAATGGTAATTAATTTGTTGACGCCAATTCCTTTGGGGAAGGGTATGTAAATTTAAATCAATCACTGATGGCATTTGTATGATGATAATGCAGTTTAATATCTGCATCACTTCTCTAATCAAGGAAAATGTTTAAATGGTTCAACAAATTTCAGTCCTATGCACATTTCATCTAACTAATCTATGGAACACTAGCATGCTTTATTTTTTTGGCCACAAACCTTCAATATTGATACATAGATCCAATATCTTTGACCCATATTATGTTTTCCTGCACTGACAATTTTGTATACCCACACGATCACTGCTATAATTGGTGTAATACCCATGATGATGTTTCCTTCTGCCCATGCTAAGGGTTGATCACAGTCTTGTACTTGTGTATCTGTCCCAATTTGATGCCGACATGCATTTCTAAACATCTAATACTATATGTTCCAATCTTACTACATTGTAGGTTTGTCTCTTTATCAGTGTTTGCTATTTGTTGTCATCGTTCATCTTAAAAATATTTTCCTATCTCAGCAAGTTCCCACTTGATCTACTTCATCTATTTTATCATAGATTCACCCATCTTGAAGTTGGACTTGGAACTCTTCCACCTTAATTTCCACTTGTTAAATCTTTAGTTTATAATTTGAAATGCTTAGAACCACTACCACCATTATCATCTATGAATGATCTGGTATGCCCAATGTGTTTGGCAATAACTTCTTTCAATAATAATGACACACTAGTAAGTTGTTTTATCTGAAGTAACACTAGGTCATCAATCCACTTGTGAGTAACATTTATTCAAGTACACCCTTTATTAGTTGATTCTTACTTCTTTGACCAATTCACGTGTAATCATTCTCAAAGTAACATTATTTCTTTTGGGAAGCTGTCGACATTTCTAAGCGAAAATCTCTACAGAATTTAAAGTTGATTTTGAGAAATAAATTATTCGGAGCATTGGAATCTATAATTTAATTTCTGAGGCTGTATTCACTTTACCTAGTGCATAATTTTCATCGTGACCATACAACCAAATCTCTGATAAATTGTACATATAGTATACTGATTTGGAATATTCTTGCACAACCAAATCTGGTACACTATAATTGCAATTGATTCTGATTAATGCTGGAATTGTTATTTTGTTGTTAAATTCCAAATCTTTGTTTACATGGTTCATCATTCTTCTTTGAATTCCCAATCTTTGTTTCAAGGTGCAGCATTTTTCTTCGAATTATTTCTTTATGCCTTCAAATCTTTTGGCATGCTCCAGTTGCTAGTAGTAGGACTAAATGCTAATGATTTCCTAGCACCTCCAATCATCAAATTTGGGCAAGCTGGAATCAAATCATTGTGCAGACGAATTAACATTGTGACCTTTCTTTCGTACATCATTAATGAGAAGCAGAAATCTCCGAGATATCTGGTATCTAGGTTGTTGAAAGATATCTTTTATTCACGTTTCTATTCTAATAATGTCTGAACATATTATGATTTTTTGATTGGTATAATCAATGAGAAAACCACAATCCATTTTTTTGTATATGAATATACAATTTTATTTAAAATGATATTATGTCAAGGCCTATTTATACAAAATATATCATTAATTCATGTGGATGCTAATACTTTATTATTGTTGATATTATCTGCCTCTTCAAGATCTTTTCGGTGTTTTATATTCTATAGTTTTGTTAAATACTATCAAGTTGTTTATATCATACACTAATCTTACTGACTGCCTATTCTTGCGTTCTTGCGTACCTTATTTGTTTGAAGAGTTTTCTAGTTGTACCTGGCTCCATTTCTAGCATATAGACATCTAATATTTTCTATTTCATATTTAGTACACAACAGTTGATTATTTGGGTGTTAATTAAGTCTTAGCAGTTATAGATAATATAATTGATCATTAATACAAATACATTAAATATCTTATTAACTTGAAAATTTGATTTCAATTATTTGTTTTACAAACCTACTATTTTAAGCTTCTGCAATTTATCAGTGTCCAATTAGTTTTTAATACAAATTTCACCATCAAAAAAAAATATTACAGAAACTACCAAAACCGCAAAGGATCCCGCGTAAATTTTAACCATAACATTGAACATGTAAAACCATGATTGTAATCATGCAAATTTTAACCAGAATATTGAGCATCTAAAACCATGATTGTAATGCTTCATGGTTGGTTACAATAATGAAGTGATAGTTGTTTTAAAGACTTTGTACTTGAAACATTCCATTACCTCAATACTGTAGAGGCAGAAGCGTAGTTCACCATAATTATTACCATCGTAAAAAGCCACAATGAGAGCTTTTTTAGTGAGATTTCTTTTTATGAAAAACAAGAAAATTGAAAAAGCTACTAAGCCATATCCATGTTTAAAAATAATCTAATTCAGATAGCATTTAATGTTAATGTTCTTTAGAAATAAAATATTTGTCTATATAAACTCAAATTGCATTGAAATATATGTAATTAATATTTCTTTTTAAAGTCAATGTTTTAGTTAGAATACTCCATAAAACAAAGAAACCAAGGAAAATGCAAGAGAAAAGAGTTATTTATCTTTATATTTACATTTATATTTATATTTATATTTATAAACAACGATTTAGCTATAAAGCCAAGATTTCTTTCTTGAATCCTTAATCTTATCGGATCTCTGTTTGTCTCCACTCTTTTTGTCCAAAGTTGTATGAGGATTCGTCTTCTTAATGCCTATATTGGTGCTTTGTCCGTGGAAGCTTTTATTCACGCTTCTAAAGTGTTTTGAACGGTAAAATTGCTTGAAGCTTTCTTCCCATGCTGTTTTTGCATGTTTAACCGGTGCAGTCCTTGGAAAGATCTATTCTCTGAGATGATAGATCCACTGTTTTGTCGAGTTTTGGTCTTGAACAAATTCCTCCACGTAGATCTTTTCTGGACTTGACCATATTAACCTAGTTAGTGAGTTTGAAGGCTATATGTCATGTATGAATGCCTGGAAAGTTTGAAGGCCTTAATACTCTGTTTTAATGCATCTCGATCTCTAAAATACTAAGAGCTTCAAGGCTTCATAAAATCATTGAATGTATCTCGATTCCCGAATGGATGATAGGTGAAGGTTGTTTTTTTTTTATTCGTCGTTGTTTAGAATGATCAGGGTTTGAAGGCTTTATTGCATGTTTTAGTGCATCCAGGCCTATACTTCTTAATTGATGAATGTTTGAAGACTTCATGATGTTCTGAAACATGTATTGATCCTTAATATGAGTCTTTTACTTTTCTTTTAAGGTTTTTTTAATGGAAATTTTTGTTACAAAACTTCGAAATCTTTATTTATACTCCATGATTTTTGTTAGTTTCCAATTAGGAAGATCATTTAAGCATTAATGCATTTGATTTTTATGTTAAATTTTTAAATCTCTGATGATCCATGTCCATTTAACTGTTGATGTTTATGAAGTTGGTTCCTACAAGGGTTTTCCTTGCATTAGGATCACCAAGTTTTTAAATCTTCAATCATAGAACTAGACTTTGAAGGTAAAAGCAGTCCGACCTTTAGTTTCTTAAGTCTTAATAATGGTTCGATCTACTGCTCATTTTTTTTATTTATGCTTTAATTAAGTTGATGTCATGCGAGCCTTGTTTTTAATTAAGTTGATGTCAATGAATTTACAGTCATTGAACTCTGTTTTTTTCGTCAAATGTGGTTGTTTGTATTATTTTTCTGTTTTTAATCAAGCAGATTCAAAATACTTAGCTTCCCATTTCCTTAATCACTAATGTTTGTACTTTCTCAATCCTTATCAGATAGATATTTATAGGATTGTCAGTCTTATGTGATTTAGTTTCCTTGCTTATTATTTATGTAATTTGGATTGCATAAGTCAATGTATTGGAAATGAAACAAAAATTTAAGGAATGACAATAAGACTAGGAATAACTTAACTAGAGATTATGACTTTATTGTGTGAAACTTGGAAGTAAAGAGATTATACCAAAACTATAGCATATTGGTAGTATGGCTATGCCTATTCAGTAAATTTTGAAATTTCTTATGGAAAGAAGAGAAAATGATTATTGAAAGCATTTGACATCTAGCTGAGAACGCAACACTAAGAGTGTTTAAGGGATATCCTAGATCTTAGATGGATGTTGAATAATCTTGTATCATAGTTGATATTCATTGTTTATATAAGAATATGAAATCAATTCATGATAAGAATTCTTATAGTGTATTATTTCTCGATGCATAGTCTGTTGTCATTCAAGTTTGGAGAAAATATGGTGAATACCAGTCTTATTCCTCATTGTGCTCAGTGATTTACTTATGAATGGATGTTCATGTTCTAACTCATACCTTTCAGCAACATCTTCCATCCAAATGCCATTAAGAGTCAAACAAACCCTATAATGCTTGAATGACATTTTAATGGATGCTAACAATTGATTGGTTCAAGTGATTGTTTTATTTCTTTAAGGAATACAACATCTAAGTCTAAGGAATAGAAAAAAAAGTCAAGGTCATATAGTTTATTCTCACAGTCCTAGAGATGTTTTCATGTTGAACACACTTTTCAGCAATTAATATTGTGATTGATTTATCTAGATGTCCTGATTAATTTTCTTAGGCATTGTCTGAGAGTTTTTGTCAATGATTTGGTTTTATTTGTGAATTGTTAAAGGGTAGTTGAGGTGCATGCTTTCCTACATCCTCATGGGCTATAAATTCTAAATTCTTGCTCTCTAGTTATGGTCACACTTAATAAACTCGTGGATGGTGATAATCTACCCATAATTGATGATGTATAATTCTCTGAAAGATTGGTATATTTTCTATCTATCAGCTTATTTTCACATGAATTTTTCCTTGAGAATCTTGTGATACCATGCTATGATGTTAAACATATCTTGAATGATGGTCATTTCTGAACATTATAAACAACTGAATTTCACATCCTAAGCATTCATTTCTTGTGATTGAAAATACGCCAACTGACATGATTTGATCCGCATTGGATGGAATTTTTCCTAAAAAAATTTAGCACTAATGATATGGTATACTGGCATGCTTTTGTGGAGGAACAAATCTTTAATGCTAGTGTATTTTCTCAACTACTCACCACGAGTTCATTTTACAGCATAGTTTACATAGTGCTTGAAGTATTTGGATAATTGATGTTGACATTTGTAATATCGTCACCATTTGAAGTGCTCTAAAATAGTGAAATTTTTTCCAATTCACAATCGTATAAACTCTGATATCTTATTACCTTTAGATGATCGTTGTTTATGTGGAAAAATTGTTGACTCTATCCACTTGCATCTGTTCATTATTTTATGGTTTCAATCTGATCTAAAAAAACACAGAAAACTTTCCTTGAAGGATAATCATATTATTCACTATTTATTTGGGTTGGATTGTCCTTTCGCGATAGTAGTTTGCTTGGCATTTCTTTGTTCTATTATTGCAAGAACACAACTCTCTGAATATGATCTTCTAACAATGACAACAAATCCTTGATGATTAAGATGTGGTGAACTAATTAGGAGTGCTTACTTAGCTAAGACAGATACTTTTATGGAGCATCTAAATCTTGTTATATTGTTTAAATTTTATGATACATCTAAATCGTACACTATGATTTTAGTTTAGTTTAATTAACTATTATGATGTTGAGTATAATGTTACATGAGGTTTCATGATATAATGGTAGAAGGATAATGATGCACATGTGGTTCTTATAGTGATGATGTATCCTTATGATGATGATGATATGCATAGGCATTATGATGATATGCATATTAATATTGTGGATTGATTTCATCTGGATGTCCTGATTAATTTGCTTAGGCCCTATCTGAGAGTTTTTGTGAATGATTTGGTTTTATTTGTGAATTGTTAAAGGGTAGTTGAGGTGCATGCTTTCCTACATCCTCATGGGCTATAAATTCTGAATTCTTGCTCTCTAGTTATGGTCACACTTAATAAACTTGTGGATGGTGATAATCTACCCATTATTGATGATGTATAATTCTCTGAAAGATCGGTATATTTTCTATCTGTCAGCTTATTTTCCAATGAATTTTGCCTTGAGAATCCTGTGATACCATGCTATGATGTTAAACATATCTTGAATGATGATCATTTCTAAACATTGTAAACAACTGAATTTCACATCCTAAACATTCATTTATTGTGATTGAACAATACGCCAACTAACATGATTCGATCCACATTGGATGGAATTTTTCCTAAATTTTTTTAGCACTATTGATATGTTATACTGGCATGTTTTTGTGGAGGAACAAATCTTTAATGCTGGTGTATTTTCTTAACTAGTCACCACCAGTTCATTTTACAACACAATTTACATAGTGCTTGAAGTATTTGGAAAATTGATGTTGACATTTGTAATATCGTCACCATTTGAAGTGCTCTGAAATAGTGAAATTTGTTACAATTCACAATGGTATAAACTCTGATATCTTATTACCTTAAGTTGATCGTTGTTTATGTGGCAAAATTGCTGACTCTGTCCACTTGCATCTGTTCACTATTTTATGGTTTCAATCTGATCTAAAAACACAGAGATAACATTCCTTGAAGGCTAATCATATTATTCACTATTTATTTGGGTTGGATTGTCCTTTCGCGATAACAGTTTTCTTGGCATTTCTCTGCTCTATTATTGCAAGAACACAACTCTCTGAATATGATCTTCTAACGATGACAACAAATCCTTCATGATTAAGATGTGGTGAACTAATTAGGAGTGCTTACTTAGCTAAGACAAATACTTTTATGGAGCATCTAAATCTTGTTTTATTGTTTAAATATTATGATATATCTAAATTGTACACTATGATTTTAGTTTAGTTTAATTAACTATTATGATGTTGAGTATAATGTTACATGCGGTTTGGTGATATAATGGTAGAAGGATAATGATGCACATGTTGTTCTTATAGTGATGATATATCCTTATGATGATGATGATATGCATAGGCATTATGATGATATGCATATTAATATTGTGGATTGATTTCATCTGGATGCCCTGATTAATTTGTTTAGGCATTGTCTGAGAGTTTTTGTCAATGATTTGGTTTTATTTGTGAATTGTTAAAGGGTAGTTGAGGTGCATGCTTTCCTACATCCTTATGGGCTATAAATTCTAAATTCTTGCTCTCTAGTTATGGTCACACTTAATAAACTCGTGGATGGTGATAATCTACCCATAATTGATGATGTATAATTCTCTGAAAGATCGGTATATTTTCTATCTATCAGCTTATTTTCACATGAATTTTGCCTTGAGAATCCTGTGATACCATGCTATGATGTTAAACATATCTTCAATGATGGCCATTTCTGAACATTGTAAACAACTGAATTTCACATCGTAATTATTCATTTCTTGTGATTGAACAATACGCCAACTAACATGATTCAATCCACGTTGGATGGAATTTTCGCTAATTTTTTTTAGCAATATTGATATGGTATACTGGCATGTTTTTGTGGAGGAACAAATCTTTAATGCTGGTGTATTTCTCAACTACTCACCACGAGTTCATTTTTACAACGCAGTTTACATAGTGCTTGAAGTATTTGGATAATTGATGTTGACATTTGTAATATCGTCACCATTTGAAGTGCTCTAAAATAGTGAAATTTGTTCCAATTCAAAATGGTATAAACTGTGACATCTTATTACCTTTGGATGATCGTTGTTTATGTGGCAAAATTGCTGACTCTGTCCACTTGCATCTATTCATTATTTTATGGTTTCAATCTGATCTAAAAACACAGAGAAAACATTCCTTGAATGCTAATCATATTATTCATTATTTATTTGGGTTGGATTGTCGTTTTGCAATCGCAGTTTGCTTGGAATTTATCTGGTCTGTTATTGCAAGAACACAACTCTCTAAATATGATCTTCTAATGATGACAACAAATCCTTGATGATTAAGATGTGGTGAACTAATTAGGAGTGCTTACTTAGCTAAGACAAATACATTTATGGAGCATCTAAATCTTGTTTTATTGTTTAAATTTTATGATACATTTAAATCGTACACTATGATTTTAGTTTAGTTTAATTAACTATTATGATGTTGAGTATAATGTTACATGAGGTTTCGTGATATAATGGTTGAAGGATAATGATGCACATGTGGTTCTTATAGTGATGATGTATCCTTATGATGATGATGATATACATAGGCATTATGATGATATGCATATTAATATTATGGATTGATTTCATCTGGATGTCCTGATTAATTTTCTTAAGCCCTGTCTGAGAGTTTTTGTCAATGATTTGGTTTTATTTGTTAATTGTTAAAGGGTAGTTGAGGTACATGCTTTCCTACATCCTCATGGGCTATAAATTCTGAATTATTTCTCTCTAGTTATGGTCACACTTAATAAAATCGTGGATGGTGATAATCTACCCATAATTGATGATGTATACTTCTTTGAAAGATCGCTATATTTTCTATCTATCATCTTATTTTCACATGAATTTTGCCTTGAGAATCTTGTGATACCATGCTATGATGTTAAACATATCTTGAATGATGGTCATTTTTGAACATTGTAAACAACTGAATTTCACATCCTAAACATTCATTTCTTGTGATTGAACAATACGCCAACTGACATGATTCAATCCACATTGGATGGAATTTTGCCTAAAATTTTTTAGCACTATTGATATGTATACTGGCATGTTTTTGTGGAGGAACAAATCTTTAATGTTGGTGTATTTTCTCAACTAATCACCACCAGTTTATTTTACAACACAGTTTACATAGTGCTTGAAGTATTTGGATAATTGATGTTGACATTTGTAATAACGTCACCATTTGAAGTGCTCTAAAGTAATGAAATTTGTTCCAATTCACAATGGTATAACCTCTGATATCTTATTACATTTATATGATCGTTGTTTATGTGGAAAAATTGTTGACTTTGTCCACTTGCATCTGTTCATTATTTTATGGTTTCAATCTGATCTAAAAACACAGAGAAAACATTCCTTGAAGGCTAATCATATTATTCACTATCTATTTGGGTTGGATTGTCCTTTCGCGATAGCAGTTTGCTTGGCATTTATTTGGTCTATTATTGCAAGAACACAACTCTCTGAATATGATCTTCTAACGATGACAACAAATCTTTGATGATTAAGATGTTGTGAACTAATTAGGAGTGCTTACTTAGCTAAGACAGATGTTTTTATGGAGCATCTAAATCTTGTTTTATTGTTTAAATTTTATGATACATCTAAATCATACACTATGATATTAGTTTAGTTTAATTAACTATTATGATGTTGAGTATGATGTTACATGAGGTTTCGTGATATAATGGTAGAAGGATAATGATGCACATGTTGTTCTTATAGTGATGATGTATCCTTATGATGATGATGATATTTATAGGCATTATGATGTTATGTCGAGGTATATTGACATATTCATTTAATATGTGATGATAGGTATTTAATGTTGAATACTTATGATGGATATGATATGCATAACGTGGCATAGGAATTATGATGCTATAATATGAGGTTTATTGACATGTGGTCCATTTGTCATGTGAAGTCATGATATGTCTTTGATGCAAATATATTGATGTTATAACTTATGATGGTATTTCATGAGGTGAAGCATGTGATAGTTGTGTACAAATTTAGGACATGCATGAGCATGCAGTTCATTATTATTCATAATGTTGCGATTAACAATGATGAATGTTCTCATGATGACATGCAAGACTTGGCATGTGGATTATTTTCTATGATACTATGATGGTATAACTAATGCATTGGTTGCATGTTGAGGTGTGATGATTGACAGGACTCCACAAATGGGCCGAGAGGACCAGTTTATTTGATGATCTCATGTGAGCCAATATGCATGAGGGGGAATAAGTAACACCATATGGGTTGGGGACAAACTCAATCAACACTACATATGCTAGTGGTTCCTTTGTCTTGTGTAGCTTTTGATGGATAGCTCTTGAAGGGCTATGGGACCATCTTGAGGAGGCCATGTGCTTGATATTCTAGGCTAGGTGCCTAGTATTGTATTGGGTTGTCGAAGTCTAGTAGGGGTGTAAGGAATTCGATGCCTGGGGTTGTGCACTTTAATGAGTTGTGGAGGGAGCGGGCCAACCTTGCGAGATGCCTGGTGACATTGAGCATTGTACCGGATGCCTGCCTTGGGGCCTTGGGGGCAAATGAGGTCTGAGTGAAGCGTGAACCTTGGGGCTAGCCTTGGACTACAATACAGATGGAGGAGGCTTATTTCTGATTCCGAAAGTGGGTAAAAGGATAGAGATTCCTTGGGATTTCCCCGGTATTGTGAAACTTTCGATGCCTGCTGGTTATACTAGTTCAGTAGAGGGTGCCGAGACTATTACATGAAGTAATAAATAACAAAATAAATGTAATGTCCCTTAATAATAAATAATAAATAATAAACAATAAACAATAATAAATATTAAATAAATAATAAACAACTTAAATAAAACAATAAATAAAGAAATAATAATTAATAATTAATTAATTTCATGCTCTAAATAAATATAAATAAGAATAAATAGAAAAATAGTAAAAATCAGTAAAGCTATCAAAAAGTAAAAGCAAAAGAAATAAAACAAGAAAAATAGTAAAAATCAGTGAAACTATCAAAAAGTAAAAACAAAAGAATAAAACAGGAAAGCAGTAAAGTTGCATGTTGACACATGGAGTGTGTGCATGTGGTTCCCCTTCTAACATTTGCTTTATTTAATAGATGGGGAGGAAGATGAGAGGCATTCCATCATTCCATGATTCCACCATCCATTCTCTTGGGAGAATAGTGTTGTGAAACAAAAGATACCCTGGTAGTAGTATGTTGATTAAGGGCTCGAGGGTGGCCAGTTGTAGCAAGATTTTGTGCAACTGAGCCTACGGTTGGGTGGAGAGTTGTCCCCAAGACTTTGTTGCAAGTAGTAAAATTCAACTAGCGTTCCCCAGATAAGTTGTTTCTCTTCACTCATATTTTTGTAAATTAATGTTAACTAGTGGATAAATTTCTCGTTGATTATAAATCGCTCGATTATTATAATTAATTATGTGTTGTTATTTTGGGGTTGTTACAGAATAAGGATGATGACTATATGAATGACAATCAAGCTAACACAACCTATTTTTTATAAATATCCCTCAAACTTGAAAACATATATGCCAAAAGGAGTAGAGAATAGGGACAACATTTCTTATCTTCTATATTAAAATTTATTTATTCTTTGTAGCCCACAATTTTCCTAGACATGGAAATAAAATTCATGTACAACCTTACCACAACATCTCTCAACTCAAAACGGATTTTTAGATTATCAAATATGTCCAATTTTTTTTTTAAAGTCAATGAAAAAATGGGGGATTTATTTCATTATTATGACACTCTTTTTGAATGATCATAAGCATAAGAAGATGGTTCACTATTGAGTGGTATACCTTATATATGGTTTAGATTTTAGCTCTACTTTCATGATTTTCTATCCATACATTGATCTTGTTTTTCAAAATAATTCCATATAATTTGGATAAAATGAGGCTAATAATAATGGTCTTATACTTAGAGGGATTTTTGTATGCCCAATTTTAAAGATAGGTACAATGAATCTTTGGTTTTATATAGGGTTTAGGGAATCCCTACTTTATTGTGAAATTAAAGAATTTGTCGACATGAAGGTTGAGAATAGGTTCTCTAATTTTTAGTATTTTATTTTGGTAGCTTTTGATCTCATTAGCTTTCCCTTTTTCAAGTCTCTTAACTTCAAATTATATTTTCCTTCTATTGAAATAAATTTCTTCCATTTTAGAAATGATTTGAATTTTGTGAATAGCATTAGGGGATTCATAAGTATTTATAATGAATAAATTGTAGCCTCTCAAGGGAATTATGTTATATTATTTATTTTTAGGAGCTACAATTTGCATGAAATTTTTTGAGGGATCTAGCATAGATGTATGCTAAATCTTTTTCTTTGTATTTATATGATATCCTATATTTTTCATTTAATTAAGGAATTGTATCTATTTATCTTATCATATTCTATGTACTCTTTATATTCATACCTAATACCTTAGGTGGAAATCTAATACTCTTTATCTTACAAATATTTGCTAATTCAAATTTTCTTTCTAAACAACACCTAGAGAGAGAACTTGTTAATGAAGGTAGAGAGGGTTATCATAAAATTACGATAAAGGCTTTCAACATTGTTCTTATTTATTTGGAATTTTTCATTTTTTATTTGAATCCTTGTAAAAAAAGTCTCTCTTTTTTTATCCAAAGTTACGTGCTTGTTGTTGTCAAAATTTGTGTTCACTAAGATTTTATGCATAATAAAGTTTATAGTTAAGGTTAAACATTTATGATCAACATTTGGCATATGCATGTTCAATAGGTCAAAAGTTACCAGTTTGTTTTATATAAATATATCACATATCATATAAATATGCCACTTTTTCCAATCCCATGAATATAAATCATCTAGTTGGATTTCAACCACTTCATTAGATCATTGCAAATTATGAGATACTGAGATATGTCAAGCTTGATTAGCTTGGTAGCAAACAAATTCTCAACCAAGTCTTTTGACTAGCTAAAATAAGGTCTTCATCTAGCCATACCATTGTGTAAAATAATAACTTGATTAGTTGTTGTTTTAACATTAAATTCTCCTAAAAATAAAATACCACATTGATTTCTCAGTGTAAATATCTTGTTCTAACCCGTTTAATTATAATTTTTATCTAGACTATTTGTATTAAGAAAAGGGAGAACTAGTAGGCATAAAATAACAAATTTCTATAAAAACAAATTAGATCATTAATATCTAAAATCTCCATCCACGTGTATTAATCAAACGAGTCTTCCTTGTGAAGCTAAATGTCAGGAAAAATGTTCTTACTGATGTAACAATTTACGCTTATGATCCTTCTATGGTAAGATTTATTTTCAATATCAACCACAAGATGAATCATTTTATGCTAGGGACCTTAGAATCTGATGCTTCCAAGTTTTAACAAAAATAGAACATCAATTTCAATAAGGATCTAACTTAACATAGGCCCTTTTCTATATGGAATGTTGTCAAGTTACAGGAGAGAATCTAGAATGTCATAAATTATAATTTATTATTATCTTTTTTGTCAATTTATAATTTATTATTATCTTTTTTGTCTCTATCCCTAGTAATATATTTCTATTACCCATTTTTTTTCCTTACTGGCTTCTTTTACCTTTTGATCTTCTTTCCATAATTCAACTTGATTTTCCATAACAATGTATTCATTTATAATTATTCAAGATCCTTTTATTTTATTGATTATATGATAATTGTGGTCATTAGAGATTACTTTGACCTATATTTATGCTCTACCTAGCCTCTTTGATTTTATGATCCAAGTTGTCTGAATTTGTAATTTATTTTGTAGTTCCTTGACTATAATTAGTGCATCTACGTATTTCTTCTCTTTTATACCAAAATTATAAGGTCTAATTATATTTTCTTATGCTAATGGCTTAATTCTATGAGCATATTTGTTTTATCTTTATAGGTTTTGTAGCCAATTTACATTCCAAACTATTTAGGGCCGAAGTGTTGTTTAGCTTTTATTTCAGTTCTAAAATGTTCTTCTTGTATTAATAATATTTACATTATCAATGGCTCTTTCTTGGGTTGATTAATTTTTTTATTGAGTTTATTTTTCCATTTCTCAAATATAACATCCATTTTCTATAACTAAGTCTCCAACCACAATATTTAAATATTTATCTATTTCTCAATCTTATCTTACAATGATGTAAACTCATTATCGAGCATTATTTCTAATTGTGTTTGAATTTTGTATTGTTTATCTCCTCTATGTTTATTTAATTATTATATATAATTAAAAATATTATATAGTGATACTTTGTTATGTATCCCCATAATAGGTTTTGGTAAATGTGTTGAAAAAGAGAGTAATTTATAAATCAGAGTGAGAAAAGGAACTTGCTCACCTAATTGCATCAAACTCATCGGTTATAGTTGTAAAAATTTTCCTAAGTGAAAATGAATTTGTGAAAATACCATGCGAACTTTACCAAATAATTAACTACTTTATCTTTCACAAGATTCGAAACATTTCCTTAGTTTTGCAAATCTTTATTTCCCCTTTTATAACATGATTTTCCTTTTCGCACTAGCTTTAAACTAGGAATTGCACAAAGTTATAGAAGTAAATCCCACTTTAAGTATAAAAATCAAATCTTGTTCTTGGTTCTTAATAAATGTATAACATATTTTGATGGGACCAGCCCAACACTGTTTAGACTATCGCCAATTAAATGATTGTATAAGTGTTAGTATGATTGTAAAGGTGTTACGACTGTGGTTTGATGTGTTCTTATCAGCCCTCAGATACTTATGGAAAAGTGTTAATTGGCAATTATTTCCGCAATCAATGTTGTATACTCACCTCGGGTCGCGTTTCCCGCTCCCTGCTTTACCAGAACTCCTCCTCTGTTTCTCATTCAATCATTTTCCTTGTGCTTGCTGAGGGTTCATTCGGTTATGGCTCTGCTAGTTGAGTATGCAGCTGCGCTGCAATTTTTGGGCATGCCTCTAGGTGTGCTTGTTGGTCCGACAGTGTAACTTTCATGCTCGTTTCTTTATGCCTGTGAGGGTAGTCTTCGGCCTTGGTTCGTTGGGCAGTTCATAACGTTCCTACCTTCGCCTGGGTAAGTGGTTCTCTATGCCATTTCTGTTGTTGATTCAGCAAGTCTCCATGGTTCGAGTTCCTGGTTTGGTATGTTATGGTCCGGTTTGCAGCTCAGTGGTTGGCATGCATTCAGGGCTCGAAACAATGGCGTTATTCAGTCCTCGACCTCAATGCAAGTAGCCTCCTCTCTCCTTGATTCAATTTTCTATTTTCATTCCTCAGTTTCTAACGTGGTTGCTCCTTCGTCACAGCTGTTGGTTGGAACTCGTGGGTGGAAGGCTTGTCCTCTGTTCTCACTGCAAATCCCTCAGGTAAGATAAATGTGACTTCTGTTTATTTGTTTTTCATGCACTATAATTTTGTTTTCTTTGACAATGTTGCGCTAACACTTGTGTGTCGGCTTCTCTGCAGGTGTTGCGGTTTGCGGTTGGATGTTTTGGAAATGGACACTTTGGTCTTTGTCTGGTAGGCTCCGCCAACATGAATTATCTTTAGTCTTTGTCTTGTGTTTAGAATAGGCCTCTGGGTAGGAGGGTTTGTCTCCCCTCGATGCTTGTCAAATGTGGCTCTCGGCTGTAGGTAGCATTCTGGTTGTATTGTTGTCTTAGGCTTCCATTGTCTGGTGATTATTCCTGTAACTTGCTGTGTATGGAAACAATTTTCAAAACACTCAACTAGGGTTTGTCATCCATTGGCTTATATATCTGTCTGTGTTTTGTCTTGCAATACTACTATATATTTTCATACATTTTCTTTTGTAATTTGAAGAAAAACTACAGGAAAGAACAGTAGGTTCGATTTACCTGAATGTTAATTATAGGCTTCGGCCATCGTTCTTTTTAGTTTGAATTCTACGCATTCGAAATTCAATTGTTGCTTTATGGCTATGCTTGTAATGTTCTTTCCACGAACAGGAAAAAAAATGTTGTGGTTGTTGTGGTAATTTATTTGATAGTCAATTTCAAAAAAATAGAAATTATCATATGGCCTGTGGATGCTTTACCCATATTGGGACTTATTTGTGTTCGCTCCTATTCAGTCAATGTTGTTTTCTTCAATAGAAGTATAAACCCTCGTTCTGGCATTTGCTTTTCTATCTCACTGTTGGGACTGTCTTCCCAGGAAAGACAAAAAGAATTAAATGAAATGGTCTGTGAATAGTATGTTGTCTATACAAATGTTCGTTAATTAGGAAGCACAATGAAAGTAAAGTAGAACACACGGATGGATTGAATTGGCTGCTCTGTTATTATTATTACTAGAATGCAGGAAATGTTGAACCCTGTACATGACTTTCATTGTTACATTTATATTTTTTGTTTACATTTAATGAAACTGTACAGTTACCTTCAATTGTAGAACTTCTAGTTTTAAAACTATTAAGTACTCTGTTCTGTCTTTATGACAAGATTTCCCTTTTAGACAAATTTGTCTTTTCCTCTTAAAATAATAGGACAATTATTAATCCACTGTTTGTTAAAGATAGATAAGTAACCCTAATCGACCAAACTACCTTTGACTAATACAGAGATTAAGATAAAAACAAAATCCTACCTCCTACTCTGACAAACTAGACATATAAGACAAACAAGATGTTAACTCAACTTTCCAACCTGGCAGAGACCAATACCCGGTCATGGCGCTTTAGCTAGATGCTCCTGCATGAGGCTCCCGAGCAAAAAGAAATCATGACTCCAATCCATGAGCTCCTTGATTGAAGATCATGTCTGTTCAATCTGCCTGGAATCAAGCCATGAACTGTCCTCAAAAGGACGGTTCTTCCACTTGACTAGGTATTGTAGATACTCTTTCCGTCGAGTTCTTTTGGCCACATGAGTGTTGAGAATGCTCTCGATCTCGGGAGGTGGAACGTAAGGCATTTGTCTCATCCAAGATTCTCCTCCATCCTGGGTATTCCGTGTAGGCCATGTGGTTCTATCTTCTTCTTTTTCTTTAGGGTTAACATGTAAGGGAACAGGTCTGCTACATTAAAGATAGGCGAAATGCCTATTTTGGGTGGAAACTGTATCTCATAGGCATTCATTGAAAATTTCTGGAGGACTTTGCAGGGACCTATATTCTGATATTTTAGCTTATTGTACGTGCCTTTAGGAAAGCGTTCCTTGCGCAAATGCCCGAGGACTTCATCTCTTACATCGAATTGTACTTCCCTTCTCTTCAAATCTGCTTGTTGTTTATACTTTTGGTTGTTGTCCTGCAATTTAATTTTCACCTACTCATGCAAATCCCTCATCGCGTTAGCGAAATCTTCTCCATTCGCGCTTCGCATTTCTTGCAGTCCAAGATCCCACAACTCATGCACTTCGCGAGGATGCATGCCGTACAATATCTGAAATGGACTGTAGCCTATGTTGCGATTAGGCAAGTTGTTATAAGCAAACTCTGCCTATGCAAGCACTCGATCCCACATCTATGATTTCTCACCAATCAAGCTTCGTACCAAGTTTCCCAGACTCCTATTTACCACCTCTGTTTGTCTGTCGGTTTGCAGTGATAAGTAGAGTTGTAACTCAACTGTGTATCGATTTTCTTCCATAGGGTGCGCCAAAAGTGCCCCGTAAACTTCACATCCCTGTCCGAAAGAATAGACTTAGGCAACCCATGTAGCCTGACAATCTCTGTGAAAAGCAAGTGGGCCACGTGAATGGCATCACTAGTTTTTTTGCAAGGGATGAAATGTGCCATCTTCGAGAATCTTTCCACTACTACCATCACCGAGTCATAACCTCGTTGTGTTTTAGGTAGACAATGGAGAAAGTCCAAGCGGTCTGAGTCCCACGGGCTACCTGGAATAGGTAACGGTGTGTACAATCCCGTGTTTTGACTATGACCCTTCGCCAACGGCACACTTTACACCTGGTCACAAATCGTTGTACATCCCTTTGCATCTTTGGCCAAAAGTAGAAATGATTGAGCTCCTCGAGTGTCTTCTCCATGCCAAAATGTCCAGCTAGACCTCCACTATGCTTTTCGCGAATAATGTTCTCCCTCATCGAGTAGTTAGGAATGCATAGTTGTCCTCCTGTAAATAGTAGTTTCTCTTGCAAGTTGTTGTCCAACCATAGACTGTTATCTCTCACCAAGGGATTCTAACATGCCTCATAGGCCTCATTAAAATCTGTGTCAGTCTGGTATAAATCTTTCAAGTTCTCAAAACCCAGCACTTGCATAGTACTTTCCTGTAGAAGTAAAGCTCTCCTACTCAGAGCATCTCCCACCTTGTTGGCCTGCCCACTAATGTGTTTCAACACGAAGGTGGAACTCTACAAATATTCCACCCACTTGGCATGTTTGTGATTCAGCTTGTGTTGTTGCATTACATAATGTAAGGAAAAATTATCTGAAAACAACACAAATTCGTTTCCCAAAGATAATGCCTCTGGTGTTTTAATGTCTGTATAATAGCATAGAACTCCTTGTCATAAGACGAATATTTCTGTTTGCTTTCATTTAACTTCTCGCTAAAAAATGCTACATGCTTATCCTCTTGGCTAAGTACAACTCCAATAGCCGTACGGCTAGCATCACAACGAACCTGAAAAATCTTCTTGAAGTCTGACAATCTCAGGATCAGCCTCTCTATGATATTTTTCTTTAATAACTGAAAATTTCTCTCTGCTGCATCCGTCCATCGAAAAGGATGATTGGCCTTTTTAATGGTGTCCAACATAGGTGCACAAATTTCGCTAAAATTTCTTATGAATTTCCAGTAAAAACTCGCTAGTCCATGAAAGCAACGTACCTCAAATAAACGTTTCGGAGATGGCCAATTAACTATCTACGCAATCTTCTCCGGATCCATCTTCAGTTCATTTTCTTCTATTACAAAGCCCAAATAAATCAATTCCTTCTACAGAAAAGTACATTTTTTCAGAGTTATCAATAGTTTGTTCTATTGTAATTTTTCTAGCACTTTCTGAACATGTCGAAGGTGCTCCTCCCTTATCCTACTGAAAATTAGTCTGTCATCGAGGTACACTATCACAAATTTTCCGATGTAGTCCTTTAGCATCTCATTCATTAAGCACATAAATGTACTGGGTGCATTGCTCAAACCAAATGGCATGACCAGCGATTCATATAGTCCCTCATTCGTCTTAAAGGTTGTCTTCCACTCATCCCCCTCTCGTATCTGGATCTGATGATACCCACTCTTCAAGTCTATCTTAGAAAAATATGCTGCCCCACTTAAACAATCCATCATATCGTCCATCCGTGGAAGTGGAAACCTGTACCGGATGGTGATTTTGTTAATGGCCCTCGAGTCTGTGCACATTCGCCACTCTCCTCCTTTCTTGGGAGAGAGAACCATTCAAACTGCACAAGGGCTCAAACTCTCACTTATCAATCCTTTGTCTAGCAGTTCTTGCACTTGCTTCCTAGTCTCTTCATTGTCCTTGGGGGTCATTTCGTATGTTGCCTTGTTCGTTAAACTGGCTCTGGGTATGAAGTCAATATGGTGACTTATGCTTCTTTTGGGGGGTAATTTGTCTGGCAAGTCATCCACCACTATGTCCGTAAATTCCTGCAACATTTGTTGGATTTCTGGAGGTAGATCTCATACTTCTGTATGCAACAACACTATTTTTTCTCTTTTTACAACTAGATAACCCATCTCATTGTCCTAAACTTGTCTCAAAAACTATTTTCCGCTAACCAACAATGCTCTTGGCTCACTTGTCCCTGTTGTCCCTTCCTTCTTGATGGGCATGAGTGTATGCTTGATTCCATCCTTGACAAACTTATAACAATGCGTCAACCCATCATGCACCACCTTTCTATCATACCGCCATGGCTTGCCTAGTAGTATGTGACATACATCCATCGGCATGATGTCACAAACAACTTTATCCTTATATCTGCCTATTTGAAACTCCACCTCGCACTGCTCATCCACTAGCAATTGATGGCCTTTTTGCAGCCATGAAACTTTGCAAGGGGTGGGATTTTTCTATCGCCTCAATTCCAACTTGTCCACCATCTCTGTGGATACCAAGCTATTCGTACTACCACTATTAATAATTAATTTATAACACTTACCATCCGATTTACAAACTATTCTAAACAAAGCCTTCCGCTATGTATGTTAGGTGGCTTCCTTGGCTGGTGTTAACAACATCCTGTTTAGCACCAGGGCTTCCCTTGTTTCTAGAGCATTCTCTACTTCTTTGGGAAGTACCTCTCCTTCCTCTAATTGTGCGACATACACACCCCTCTGTCCAGCTTGATCTGCACCTGGACATTCAAACGATCTATGTCCCCATTTATGACACCTGTAACATTGATAACCAGCTCCTCTACCTTGGCCATTTCCCCAACCTTGCTGGTATGACCTACCGCCTCTCACATTATCACCTTTGTCCGTTGATCTTGAAGCTCTAGAACTGCTACCTTACTCATTACTACTAGCAGTCTGCCCTCTACCATATGACTGGCCTTTTCCCCTGCCGGCTCCTTGTCCTCTCTGGGCATTCCGCCTTCTAGTAATTTTCTCTTCAGCTTTCATCGCACTCTGATATGCTTCTTCAATGTTCTTTTGGGATAGAATACTAATTTCATCTAAAATTTCTAGTCTCAAACCATTTGCATACCTGCCTATCTTTTCCGCGGTATCCTCTATATATCCGACTCTTAGTTCACTCGATAGAAGTCCTCAATGTACTCCCTCACCGTCATTCCTTTCTGTTTCAGATTCTGCACTTGCCTCTGTAGTGCAATCTGATAATTGTTTGGCAGAAATCTGCCCTTCAACTTGGCCACCATCCTTGACCAAGGCTTGATTGGCAACTTGTTCAATCTCCTTCTCTCCGTTTGGACACTGTCCCACCACAGGGTTACGTGTCCCTTCAATTTCGTCATAGCGAACTTAACTTTGCAGTCTTCACTGACTTCCTCACACTCGAAATGCTTATCCAGCTCGCTGATCCAATCCAATAGAACTTCTATGGAGAGACTGCCGTCATAGGTTGGGAGTTCTGGTTTGGGTTTACTGCTTGCCACCAAAACAGATCTCAACAGTCTTACTTTTGGGGTCTTGCCATCCGATCCATAAGTTGTCGCTTGAGATTCCTCTTCATTGTCATTGCCTACCTCAGGGTCTCTTCTCTCCCTGCTTCGACAGCCTCCAAACGGGCAGTAAGAATCCTAATCTCTTCTCTCATTCCTTCATCTGCTATCCTCCGAACAACTCTTGCACGACCTCTCCTTCCTACCTCCATTTCTTCAGTTAATTTCACTTGCTCTGATACCACTATGGTGGGACCAACCCAACACTATTTGGACTATCACCAATTAAATGATTGTATAAGTGTTTGTATGATTGTAAAGGTGTTACAACTACAGTTTGACGTGTGATTATCAGCCCTCAGATATTTCTAGAAAAGTGTTAGGTGGCAATTATTTCCGCCATCAATGTTGTGTACTCACCTCGGGTTGCGTTTCCCGCTCCTTTCTTTGCATAAACTCCTCCTCTATCACTCATTTAGTCATTTTCCTTGTGCTTCCCGAGGGTTCATTCAGTTATGGCTTTGCTAGTTGGGTATACAGCTGCGCTAAAATTTCTAGGCGTGCCTCTAGGTATGCTTGCTGGTCTGACAGTGTAACTTCCATGCTTGTTTCCTTATGCCTATGTGGGTAGTCTCTGGCCCTGGTTCATTGGGCAGTTGAGAATGTTCCTGCCGCCGCCTGGGTAAGCGGTTCTTTGTGCCTTTTCTGTTGTTGTTTCAACAAGTCTTCGTGGTTCGAGTTCCTGGTTTGGTATGTTATGATCTGGTTTGCAACTCAGTGCTTGGCATGCATTCAGGGCTCGAAACAACGACGTTCTTCGGTCCTCGGCCTTAATGCAGGCACCCTCCTCTCTCTTTGATTCAATTTTCTATTTTCATTCCTCAAATTCTAATGTGGTTGCTGCTTCGTCTCAGCAGTTGGTTGGAACTCACTGGTGGGAGGATCATCCTCTGTTCTCACTGCAAATCCCTTAGGTAAGCTAAATGTGACTTCTGCTTTCTTGTTTTTCATGCACTGTAATTTCGTTTTCTTTGACAATGTTGCGCTAACACCTATGTGTGGGCTTCTCTACAGGTGTTGGGGTTTGCGGTGGGATGTATTGGAAATGGACACTTTGGTCTTTATCCAGTAGGCTCTGCCAACATGAATTATCTTCACTCTTTGCCTTGTTTCTAGAATAGGCCTCTAGGTAGGAGGGTTTGTCTCCTCTCGATGCTTGTCAGATGTGGCTCTCGGTTGTAGGTAGGATTCTGGTCATATTGTTGTCTTAGGCTTCCACTGTCTGGTGATTATTCCTGTAACTTGATGTGTATGGAAACAATTTTCAAAACCCTCAACTAGGGTTTGTTCTCCATTGGCTTATATGTCTGTCTGTGTTTTATCTCGCAATACTACTGTATATTTTCATACATTTTCTTTTGTAATTTGAAGAAAAACTATAGGAAAGAACATTGGGTTCGATTTACTTGAATGTTAATTATAGGCTTCAGCCACCGTTCTTTTTTGTCTGAATTCTACACATTCGAAATTCAATTGTTGCTTTACGGCTATGCTTGTAATGTTTTTTCCACGAACAGGAAAAAAAGTCGTGGTTGCTCTGGTAATTTGTTTGATAGTCAATTTAAAAAAAATAGAAATTATTGTATGGCCTGTGGATGCTTTACCCATACTGGAACTTATTTGTGTTCGCTCCTATTCATTCAACGTTGTTTTCTTCAATAGAAGTATAAACCCTCGTTCTGGAATTTGCTTTTCTGTCTCGCGGTTAGGATTGTCTTCTCAAGAAAGACAAAAAGAATTAAATGAAATGGTTTGTGAATAGTATGTTGTCTATTCAAATGTTCGTTAATTAGGAAGCACAATGAAAGTAAAGTAGAACACACAGATGGATTGAATTGTCTACTTTGTTATTATTTTTACTAGAATGCAAGAAACATTGAACCCTATACATGACTTTCATTGTTACATTTATATGTTTTTGTTTACAGTTAATGAAACTATACAGTTACCTTCAGTTGTAGACCTTATAGTTATAAAACTATTAAGTATTCGGTTTTGTCTTTATGACAAGATTTTCCATTTAGACACATTTGTTTTTTCCTCTTAAAACAACAGGAAAATTATTAATCCACTATTTATTAAAGACAGACAAGTAATTAACACTAACCGACCAAACTACCTTTGACTAATACAGAGATTAAGATAAAAAAAATCCTACTGCCTACTCTGACAAACTAAACATATAAGACAAACAAGATGTTAACTCAACTTTCCAACATGGTAGAGACCAATACCCGGTCATGGTGCCTCAGTTGGATGCTCCTACATCATATTTCTCCAAAATCTAAATAGTTGAAACCCTTGAAAATCCATGTAAAAATTGTTGATTTCCACTTCGAACAAAAGAAGATGCTACTAGACATATAATGTAATAATGAACCACTCAATCCTATGAAACCTGAATCACACAAAAATGAATCTATTCTTTGGTTATTAGTAGGTTGTATAAAAATCCCTAACTTCCACTCCAAACAAAAGAAAATATTGCTTGATCTTCAGCTCCCTACACAAGACAACAATGAACCTCCCTTATTACAGCATGTTTGTGTGCAATTGAAAAATAAATCAAATCTATGAATAATGAAGATCACTTTTGTGCAAAAAAAAAAATAGTTAGGCAAACATTCAATATTTCAATTTTATATAGATAAATTACTTTTATGAAAAAAAATGTGGATGCAAAAATGTAGGAAAAAAATCATGATTTATACTAGAAATTTATTGCACTAAGAATACTGAGATATTATATAATCTAATAAAAAAGGAAAAATTGAACATAATATTAATCAAAATTTTAAAATAAATACCTATCAACTTCAACTCTTATGTATGTAAATTAAACATTATTTTATATATATATATATATATATATATATATATATATATAATCTTAAAAATTTTAAACAAATTAATTTCCGGACCAATCTATTAGTGTGTTAATTCTGTTCTAGTATCAATAAATAAATATATACATAGAAATCCAAATGATAAAAGGTGTGAATTTCTAGTATCCAAAAATTAATATATAACATAGAATTAAATGATTAAAAAAGTTTCACAGTAGGAAAATTAATAATAGTCAACTTAATAAAAATACCAATACTAAACTTAATAAAATATAACTAAAATAAATATTCTTTATACATTAAATAATAAAAAATAAATGTAGTTGATAAATAAAATAAAAAAAAATAATAAAACCTTTATAGATAATTCGTATGATAAATATACTACTTTAAAACCTTCCTATAAAAAATTCCCGACTTCGAACGAGGAGTGACATGAGATTTAATTCATGTAAAAAAACACGACATTGAAAACTTCCTTCAAAATGTATCCAACTTCAATACATGCTTAGAAAAAAAGCTTTAAAAGAACTTTTGTCTTAGCTGGTTATGATTTAGTAAGAAGATTGCCTTCTCCGAGGAAAAAAAGGAAGTAAAACTAATTTTGCAAAATTATAAAATATTAATAAAATTTGAAATAGTATTTCTTCCACTTTAATAGTTGCTTGGATTTTTAAGAAGTATGATATTCCCTTAATCTTCAACCTCCTCAACACTATTCGCAAATCCCTCTGATCAGTGAAAGATCTCATTGATTCTAAAGATATGAAGGGTGTCTACTTGATCCCTTGTTCTTGTGGGACCCCCTATATCGGGGAAACAGGGCGCTCCATCCATCAAAGGATTAGTGAACATGCAGCGGACCTAAGACATGGAAGAACCAAGTTTTCAACGTTAGCAGAGCATGCGGATTAGACCAAGCATCAAGTATGTATTGAGGAGGCCAAGGTTATTGCCAGGGTTGCTCAGTTCCATCACCGTAAATTCAGGGAAGCTATTGAAATTGAAAGAAGGCCGAGCAATCTCAATAGAGATGACGGTTGGAAGATCAGTAGCTGCTGGATCCCGACCCTTTCCTCCTCATCTTGGCTTTTCTTGCTTTCATTGGTTCCCACTTTGTTTCGCTGATTTTTTCCTTGGAACCTTGTCGTCGTCTTCTTCTTCTTTTTGTGTGTGTGTGTGTAATATATATTATATATATTTCGTTTTTATTTATTTTATTTTACTTTATTTTATTTTATTTTATTTTATTATTATTTATTTTTATTATTATTATTATTAATTTTTCTTTTTAAGAATATGTCGCTTGGTCGATTTATTTATTAATTATTATTATTATTATTATTATGGTAATTTTTTTATTGTCTATTATTTATTTATTTTATTATTATTATTATTATTATTTTTTTTTTTTTTTCTTTTTTTTTAACTATATATAATATTATTTTTTTATGTATATTTCAATTTATTCTCTTGTTTCCAATAGGTTTCTAACTAACATTTGTATATATTTCTTTAATATATATATATTTATTTATACTTAAGTCCCATTTTAAATAACCAAATTATAATTTTTAATTATCAATCAATAACTTTGTAACTAACTTTCAACACTTTTAAAATTATTTTTATATTTATATATTCACTTAATTTACTAATTTCCATGAAATCTTGACTCTGGTTCTAAAAGTCAAACCTAGCCGTTAGTCAAGATAGTCGTTGGAGTCGGAGTCTCTGCTCAGACTATTTAACATGCTAAGTTGGATCTGTTTCTTCAACTTGTCCTGACTATGAACCACACTTGTTGGTTCGAAACGCGTCGACAAATGATTTATCTTGTGATTCATGCCAAGTAATTTATCTTAAAATAGTATTTCCTACTCAAAATAAATTATTTACATGTTTTATCTCTTTTACGGATTATATTTAAAATTATATTATTAGTCTTTGATCCGTTGGGACAATAGATTGGCTTTCCGTTCAATGTGTGTTGACTCTGCATTATTTGATTTTTTTTTACAATTTTAATTAAAGTTTTAGGAAAATTTTGAATGTTTTTGTTTTCCAGTAAATTCAAAAATAAAATTTTAATTTTTGGAAATATTATTTTTTATCTTCAATTGGCTCGACTAATTCGTATGGAACATAATTCCCATGTAGGAGGGTGTTTAATTTCTAGTATTTGTCAGCGCCGAACAATTATATTGTGAGTGGTCATTCCTTTGGTGACTGCTCTGACATTGAAATTTTATGGGTGAGCGCATGGAGTTGGGTTACACTTTTTGGCAAGAGAGGACGTGTTTTGGGGGAAAAATAATAGCTCGTTCAAGCCATTTTAAGCACTTGATCGAGTAATATTTGAACCCTCAATTGAGTTGTTTAAGGGTTTAAGCAATGTAACTCGAGGTTATCTAGGAGCTCGATCAAACCATGTTTCTGAAATTTCCCGCCAATACAACCTAGTCATGGAATCAAAAAAAGTGGCTCAATTGATCCTTAAAGTTCAATCAAATCTTAAAGCTAGATATAGATATAGGCTAGATCTAGCCTTAAAGCTAGATCGAGCTATATGCTAGATCGAGCCTTTATTTAACCACGTTAAGGGCTTGGTCGAAGGTTTCATTAACCCTCGATCAAGATATTTTAGTTTCAAAATCAAGCACTCAATCAAGTGTTTTAAGCACTTGATCGAGCTCCTCAGAGCCTAAAAATCACAACTTTAGCACCCCTTCTACAAATTTCTTTGCAACCCCATTTTGTACTCTTGGGGATTTAGGGAAGAATTTATCCTTAAGTCGTGGACTTGATCATGTTGTATTTGTGAATGAACCTTCTATCTAATGGCATATGATTTTGACACTTTCAAATTCATATGATAGTTTCCGTCTAATTTCTTTTAAACATAATGTTTGAATTTTTTTGGCACAACTTCAAAGGACCTATATTAAAAATCAATAACATAAAATATATACAATGAAAAAATCTCAAAAAATACCATTCTCTTCATTTACGAGTCCTATTCAAAAGGTTACTCTTGGTTTTTAAATTTATATAAAGAGTTGAAAATATGTTACACAAACACGTGTATCTCCAAAATGAAATTGAAATATTACTTCGTGAACTTCCAAAAATAATAAAAAATATAATTTTGCATAAAAAATATCTTTTTAATATGAAAAACTTACTTCTCTTTGTGTAGATCATGTTCATACATAAATAGTTTAAAAATTACACATTTTAGACTAAGTTATGTTATGTGAACACACACATACCTCTTAAGATGCGCGGAAAATTGCAAGGGAAAATATTGCATTTAATAGAAAATTGAGAGATTATTCGATACAAAAAAATTTTGCAAAAAAATATCATTAGGAAAACAACATAATTATCCAAATATTTTCTTTTTTACTTTGAATCAAAATTCACAATGCTTATATGAATTTTGAGGGCTTCAATTCAATAAAAGAGGAAAAACATGAAATTTCATCGCCACATTAGGCCCAAACGTGTAACTCATAGTCATGCATTCACCCTTATGCTAATGCTTTGCCCAATGATGCTAGGAATGACATGATTGCACATCTTTTATGAAGGTGCAAATGTGAAGGGTGCGTTGAACAAATCTCCAATTACTGTGTTTCATTGTGGAGAGCTTTCCTTTGACACTATTATGTTATTTCTTTGCCCAATAATACCAGAAAACACATGGTTAAAGGTCCTTTACATAGACTTGTGTGGGGAGTGGATGAACCAATCTCCATTATGATGTTAGTATGGGGAGGAATCTTTCATTGTACACAGAAAGAAAGCTCCACACAATGCTGAGATTTGCGCCATCGTTCTCCGAAATGATCCCGATGCTTTCAAAGTATAAGCCTACTGTCATGTTTAGCACAAGTAAAATCAAGTTAAACGTTAAACATTGATGTCATTTAAATCTAATGCCATTCTGAATTATTTTGAAAACTTAGCGACCATTAAATTAAATTGCAAACATAATAAAAAAATTAAGAAACAAAATAAACCTATAAATAAAAGACGAGAGGATACTCGAACTGCACTTCAAACTAATATCAAAGGATGAAACTTACCCAAAATTACATTTGGATTTTCTTTTTAAATTTTGTTTAACATGGATCTTAAAATACTCACCTAAATTAAGCTTTGGAAATTCTTTACCATGTATCGTGTATTATTGTTTTCTTTTGTCTAAATTCATTGGGAAATTTGCATGACTCTACAACCATGAGTTGGCCTCATTTTCCTATCGAATATATCTATATTTTTTTGTATATAAATAACCATTTGAACAAAAATGACAAAACATTCATTATCTTATTTGGCTGCATTCTTTATTCACTGATTTAAAAAATGGCTTGGGATAGTGTTTCGGAAGAATACATGGACATTAAATTAAAAAATGGATCAATTTTTAAATGCAAGTACATGACTGGGAAAGAATGCAAAAGAAAGTGAATTTAACGAAGCAATAGAGTAAGCTCATAACATTAACTATCATGGAAAAAAATAGAAACAATTGAAGAGGTTTTAAAATAATCATTTAGGTTTTAAAATGAATGAATGTGGAGTAAGCTCAATGTGTGGGAATGTGGAGCTTGCACAATGAAAATAAGGGAGCCACTGTCGTAGCAGTAGTCTTTGTCGGGGTTGAGAAAGTTTAGGTAGACCAGATTAGTGCTTGCAGGTGTTTCTAGCATACATCAACAGTGGGGCCGTAATTAGATCGAATACCCATGTGTCTCAGAAACAGCTCCAGAGGCATGTACTCTCTGGTGATGAACTTATGACCCGTTCCATGTGCTTGTATTCGAGCAAGACCAAAGTCACATATCTTTATCATTTGGTTCTCCGTTATGAGAATGTTTTGGGGCTTCAAATCGCGATGTAGCACATTGGCGTAGTGCAGATAGTTAGGGGCTCTCAATAGCTGTGAATCATAATAGAATGAATTTGTTAAACCATGCTCAACTCCATCCGATTTTAAGACTTTCAGTTTCAACTCGTTCTGTGCTGTCCCAATGACTTGAATCGATTAGAAATCCATCGGTCATCATAAATTCAATTTATTACATGTCTCAAGAAATTTTAATTAAAAGCAGCTTCAAGATTTCCAAGAAAAACTAGATTCAAGATAACAGCAGTTAGATCAAGTTAACAGCGGCTACAATATTTGCAAGAAAAATAAGTTAACAACAACTATAGGAATTGCACGAAAATTTAAACTAAGCCTCCACAAATTTTGAGCAACGCCTCCCAAATTTCAAGAAATTTCCAAACAATGGCTGGGATGCTTCTTAAAAAAATTGCAATGAACAGCAGCTATCAGGTTTGAAAATCGAACGAAAAATTGTTAACAATTTCAAGAAAAAAATAGAATTAATTAGGAAACATGGCCTACCTAAAGGAATTACGGGTTTCAGAGTGCGACATCACTATGCACGCTGGTATTGTCTTAGTATCCTACACTACTATATATGAACCGTGTTAACGTGTTAATTCTATTGGATTCTAAGATATTTACATAGTCTACACTCTAGCAACTAACTAAAAAAGTTGATCCAGAATTCAAGCGGGAAATATCAACATTAAAACATCAAATGAGTGTATGCATAAACAAAAGCACGGCGATGTCCTTATAGTTAAGAGCAACCATCACGTTTCGAAGTCAAACGAGAAATGACGCATTCTTGAGTACGGTATATATCCATCGGCTTGAAATATGATCCCTTACAGAAGAAGGCTTATTTTCAAGAGGCAACTGAGATTTTCAGTGATTCGGCTTTTTCTCATAACCATATTATGCATTTATTCATTTAATTAATGAGTAAATTAAAGAAATAGCCAAAGAATATATAAAAATTAAATTATATATATAATAATTAACTCTTCAAAAAGAACGCATGCAATGTCCTAATTTGCATGCTTTACACTTGTCCAGATCGTCTATTTCACCTTGAACCTTTCTCTTGTTTGAGTGTTACTCCAACATCTCATAAAAGAGATGTACCACTGCGCTGATAACTTGCAATTTTTTACATCTCTTAAGACCACGGACGCTGGATTCATGCCTTTACTGAGCTCAGGAGAAGTTCTTTACTTTTCACCAATTCCCAGGTCTCAAATTGAACCAACACGTGCAATGTCCTAATTTGCATGCTTTACACTTGTCTAGACTCGATCCAACCCTGCCTTCTGCACTTCATTTGCACTGTATGTTTCGGTAAGATTCCTCTCTGAGTATACACTTGGTGGTGGAGGGCTTGTAACCCTTCCAATGTTCACCATTTTTGGCTATTGTCGATTGTTGAGCTGCTACTTCAGCTCTGCACTTTTCCAAGGCATTTTCAACACCAAGAGGCCATCCCTCAGGTGAGCAGTGGCACATTTTATGTCTATTATGTTATTATTGTTGTGATTTGCCACCCATTTTGTATGTTTGGGATTCTAATCCACCTTGCATTTGGTTGTTGATAGGTTACAGGCCGACGACCTTCCTCCTTTTCACGCAGGCTCAAACCATTAGGGTTTTGTTAAAGAAAGTTTACAACGCTCTGGATTTTATAAAGTTAACAACACTCTAATTTATATACACTGTTTTAAATGCTACTCTCTTTTTTCTGCTTTAAACTTCTGATCTTTGCCCTGAAATAAGCTTTAGAGAAAGGTTACGGTGCTCTGAATTTTATGAAGGTTACGGTGCTCTAATTTATTTACACTGTTTTAAATGTAATAGATTCTCTTTCTCTTTTTAATTTCTGGTCCTTGCCCTGAAATAACTTTTAAAACAAGGTTCAGACACAACAATACTAGATTTTTGCCAAGAATCATCACTCTACCTGTTGCTCTCTTTCCCCAATTTTGATGCCATGGCTGGGCCTGCTCCGAGCATTTCAAAATTTAGTTGAAGAATGAAGTTGGTACACTTCAATCATGTTCTTATCTTCTTCTCTCTGCAAAGTTTGTGCACAAATACAGCGATTGATTCAAATGGTAACAAATTATCCCTTTGCTTTGTACAAATCCATTATTTCTCTGATATAAAATTTAAAGAATATTAAAGTTCCACGGAAGGGTTTATCAATTATATCATACATGTGAGTTTAAGGTTTGGTATGTTGCTTCTGAAATTATAGAGGCACCATATTACAACGCTTCCTCTTATACACAGGTATTGATATTCGTTTGCTCGATATCCTCAATGCTTTCATTTCACCACTGTAGACTGGACCCTTCTCGCTAATTATATTTCGTTTTGCAGTGTGAAACCTATCCTACAACATCGCTTTACGGTGGGGGGATTATTCGAAATCTAGGTTTTGATAATGGAACCAACTAGTGGACTGGTTTCGGGAGCGCCAATGTCGCACTGCAAATACAAAGTCAGGATAATGGAAACAAATATCTCGTGGCATCAAATCAGCAAGAAAGCTTTTATTCGCCGGCTCAAAACTTTGGGAAATTTAAGGTAAGATGTCAAGTCTGCTTTGTCAGGTAATAAATTGGTAACCAAACACTGTTGTGCAAGATCGATATTCTTCAGAAACCTTTAACATTATTGAGTTTGATATGGCTTGTGTGGGGTTCAATGTGTACAATGTGGGTGCAGGTCAGATTGGGGAACTCTACTTTAGTTACGGCAACTGTGTCGAAGTGACATATGGGCAACTTAATAACACAAATAAGGTTTGTATCTATGTTTTTGTTCTATTTTTACTATAAATAAATGACTTATGGGAAACTTAATAACACAAACAAGGTTTGTATCTCTGTTTTGTTCTATTTTTACTATAACTATTTTATCGTAGATTGAATAATTGCTCAAATTTGGAATTTGAAAATACGTTTCAGTGCTTCTTCTACAGGGGAGTCTGTAGAAATCCACTGCTTCTTCTACAGGGGAGTCTGTAGAAATCCACTGCTTCTTCTACAGGGGAGTCTATAGCTATGAATCCCTGTGTACTGTACTTGCAACACTTTGCAACAAGCGAGGGCCACTATACTTGCAGCACTTGCAACAAGCGAGGGCTAGTGGTTGAAGAGGCAGATTCTTGGTACGCTTTTGTCACGGTAGGTTAAGACCACTGTTCAGCTGTGCCTCTTCTTCAGAGCTCCTGAGGTTTTCCAACATTGTAAACCTAGGGCGATTTTAAGATGGATGAGCGTGTGTGGCAGGTGTAAGCAAGCTGTGTGGCAGGTGGCAACTGTAAATGTCAAGTGGCAATCGATGCATGAGTTTTTTGAAACTTTGGATAAAACATTGTTAGTCATTTTTGAAACTTTGGATAAAATCTTGTTAGCCATCTAACATTACCTCGAGACACGTGAAGCTTCCAATAAGAGTCCCAAATCAAAACTTTCAAAACTTTGGATAAAATTTGCGTGAAGGGAAATTGCAACCCGAGACTTTGGTTTAATTTTGATAGCGCACAATTTTTTTTGGTAAAAGTCGATTAATGCCTGGTGAACGCCGTATCGATTGCTAGAGTCCCTGCATTCCCGGAGGGAGGGACTAATAACTGATTGTGTGGAGCTTTGTAGAATGAATTTAGCTCCACATAATGATGTCTGCATAATGATCTATGCATAGTAGTGATTACTATACCTTTTACATTGACATTTAGGTCATTACTTTTTCTAAAGACAATAAGCATTTTGAGTCTATCATTGAGGTGCAAAATGAAGGTAGGAAAATTGAAAAACAAGTTTTCACTAAAACCATCAAAATGGAAATTACATTTGCCCGTAACAGGGAATACATTATAAATACGGTCAACTTATTTGTTAAATAAGTGATTGACTCGTAATACATATAATAGAAGCATAGCCATGGCAAATGATTTTGCATACTATGGGTATTTTCAAATTGTTTAACATTTGATTTTCTGTTAGCTAATATAAGAGAATTTATCTTTGTTGATTATGTTATATTAATATTTGTTAATTACTCTATGAAAATTGTTATTTTGTGGTTGCAAATTCTTTTCAAGGAACCAAAATCCCAGTTTCTAGTAAAACAAATGCATTTACTCTAAAGTTTTCTTTGCACAATTCCGACTCTATTCAACAATTTGTCTTCTATGAATATGTTTCGAACATGATCTCATATATATTTGAATTGTGGCTACAGTATTTGATATTTTATTCTGAATACAATTCTTATTGAATCTAACTCTATATCCATGTTATGATATTGTCATCTATAAATTTCCAAAGATATGATTTCATATTTTTTATTATATTTAGTGTTGTGTTGTTTCATTAAACGAAATTGAACATTTGAAAGTAGTTTTTAATATTAGACATAAATATCTTAATAATATAATACCACCACAATGTTTTTAGAACTTCACAAATTCCATTTGGTTGAATACAAAAATCCTTAGAAACTTTTTGTTAGTGTTGATCTGCATACCACATTCTGCATAATCAAAGCTCACTTTAACTATACCTATGGATATTAATTAATTAATTAATTATGTACTTGACACACCCTTATTGCATACAAAGAAATAACTCTCAATATTATAGTTTTGATCTTGTTAAGCTTCGTTTGCTAATTCAATGTTATTTAAAACTTTTAATCAATTGGTAAGAAAATACTTTACTTCTTAGTTTTTTATACAAAATTTTCAATGTGTAGAGGTTACAATGAAAAGTTTCATTGTGCAAAGAAAACTTCTTCCGCACACTAAAATCTTTCCACAATATATTGTTTTTAAAGCCTATTTCTTGAATCTAAACAACCTTTGAACTATTTGTTATTTACAAATTGAACTCCAATAACTATTTTCAATTTAAAACTATTTAACTCTCTCAATTTTATGATAATGTCTTTTACTTATGTTTGAAAACATGATTTGAGACTTTATTTTATACCCGATCTGTATCAAAATGAAAATTAACATAACAATAGTTTTGTATATGAGACATAGATCTCTTAAGACTACAATTACTAGATACAATTCATCTGAGTTAAGATTTGATTCCGCCGTTACAAATTTTGATCAATTAATGAGCTTCATTTCCTAATTCTATTTTATTCGAAAGTTTTAATCAATGGATAAGCAAATACTTTATTTCTTAGTTCCTTGTACATAGTTGTCATTGTGCAAAGGCTACATTAAAAAGTTTCATGGTGCAAAGAAATATTTTCACACACATTGAAATCTTTTCATAAGGAATGCCGTACTTTAAAAGCTATAAGCCTATAAATTAATTTGAATCAACTTTATAACAAAAAAATTTATTTAATCATGAAATCTATTCACATCTTTGTGCAAATTGATTATCAAAATATGAATTATTTATTATTAATTGGTATTTTTTTTATGTTTTGACAATTAGAGATCTGATATATTTTATATAATATGAGGAAAAGTTCATAATAAATAAATTTTTGCATGGTAACATCAATCGTTATCATCTTTACTATTTATATGTAATTCTAATTCTCTAGATTTGAATGGTTAGTTACATTGTTTCATATATAATGAAACATTGCTTTCAAGTTCTATTCTATTCATGGTTGTGTGAAAATAGAGAATGAATATCAAGAAGTAGAAAAATATTATGTAGGGAAAATAAAGTCATATGTAAATTGAGTGGTAGACATGGCATTATCATTAAATAAAAACACTCTGATGTTCATTCACAATGTGGAGATATCTTATAAATTCAGCCATGTAAAATTATGAAAGTATGTGAGTGCAAACATTTATGTTGCTCGTTTTATACATATGTGAAACTATTATGTTATCATTTCCAAATAAGAGAACTGAATTTCAACCCAATTTGTAAAAAACAATTATTTGATAATGCAAACTTTCTCTGCACTTCTACACATGTGCGTAATTTCGGAGCGATAACCGTAAACAAAAATCCTACTCAAATATGAAAAAGAATATGCATTTGATAAGCAACCAACACCTCTATATTATGACATAGTAATACAGAAAAAGCAAATACAAACATATGCATTATTTATAACTAAAATATTACCAATAACATCTTATAGGTCATTTGGATTAATTAATTGTTCAATGCTAAGTGCAATTTCAAAGTTTTCTCATTTTCTTAAACATTATCGTCTTGAAAGAGTTTTTGCATATAAAAAACTTGTCCTTTTTCACATGATTTTGCATATAACACTAATGTTAAATTGCACAAATAACAAGTAAAATATGTGATATTAAATTTCATGAATGAAAATCGATATTGTATTTTGACTATGAAGTGTTTGTGTAGCATTTTATTAGCTTTGAACTTTTTCACACTTGGTCTATGCACTCAAACAAAGCGTTTGATGCGGAGTGCGAACATCCACATAATGAAAGCTTGAAAGCTTCTTTCGCTTAATTTTAGAAACATAAGCACAAACAAAAAATTTATTCAATGATGTGAGAATTGGACTTGCTAATAAAAAATATGGATGATTTAATACTAAAAAATATTAGCAATAGAAGCCTTTAGTGTAGAGTATTGTGATCTGCATAATGAATCCTTGAAATGTTTCTCTGCATAATTGATTTTCTTTGCACTTTTGCTTATGTGCCTAATTTCAGGATGATAACCAAGAATAAATCTTTTGCACAAAGATGCAAAAATTGATGCGGTTTTGTACATGATTTTGACTACTCAGGAGTTTTCACTTCTGCATATGTGCCAAGTTTGAAAAATGTATCCATAAACAAAAAGATATTCGAAATAAGAAGATATGCATTATTTACAATTAAAACATTATCAATAATATAAAGCTTGAAAAGTTCTTGTCTACAGTTAAAGTTATTTTCACTTCTCCACATATTTAATTTCAAACACATAACCATAAAAAAAGCTTTTGTTCAATGAAATGTTACTTTGTACAAAGTTTTATCTACACTACACATAACCTTTACTCAAATGACATTTGGAGGCATCTCCGAACGATATTCAAGTAAAAGAGGATATAGAGATATGAATCATTTAGAACTAAAATATTGCCAATAATATTAGTAATAAGTCTATTAGTGCAAAGTGCGGAGATCCAGACAAAAACAAAATCTCCACACAATGGACTTCTTTTGCACTTCCGTACAAGATCCTAAGCAAAATATCTACAAAAATACGAACATAAGAATTATTTACAATTTTATGTTACTTTTAGATTTATGATCATCGTGATCACTATTATATTTATGTTATTTTATTCTTTAATTTTGGTTGTGTGTTTTGGTGGTGTTTTGTGCAGAGTGAGAGGTCAAACGAAACTCTACAATCCCACACTTGTAACAAGAAAAACATCTTGAGTGTGTAGTCTTTAGTGCATGATTAGGTGATTAATTTTAAGCTCAAAAATTAAAGTGCCCGGAAAATCTTAAAGCCAATGCCAAATTTAAGTGCTCATCGTTCTAAATCCAACGATGTTTGTTTCACCTCAATCTGATGCCATATGATCCAAATATCACATTCTAATCATTTTCCCAAATAGGTAAACTTTGAGTAGGGCATACATCTGGGCAGCTAGTTGCGATTTTGTATTGCTAAGTCAGTAGGGTGACTATGTAGGGTATGACCCAATGACATGGTCACGCTTGGTAGGTTCAAGTTCATTGGTTTTTGGGCACATTTGATTGGTTCATACTCGATTGAAGTGGACCAAAGGATGAGCACCATGTGGCCCAATCATGGGTTTCCATGTGGCACCCCAGGGTCAATTAAAAATTCGGTATGGGTCAGTTAGAAGCCTGACTGGATTTGAACCCCTAACCTCTGAGCTATCACTCTAACGCTCTACCAACTATGCTCACAGTGGTGCTAGTTATAGTATGGGCAAATCCCATGCTTAAAGTTGATGTCCGTGCCATTTTGGAGGAGGGGTCAGGCTACCAACCTCGGCCCTTGGTCATGTCATTGCCACATGACCCTTGGCAGAGTTTTGGAAGGAGCTCAAGGAAGAGGGGCTGGGGAATTTCCCTTAGCCCCCGGTCATGTAAACCACATGCAACCACGATGCTCAACAAAAGGATCTATCGTCAGAGGGGCTAGGGAAAGGCCCTAATCCTTGGCCCCATGCGCACCCATATGACCATCGGTTCTAGACTTATGTGCCAATGATTGGAGCTTGAGGTAGGGGGAAGCCCCAAATCCTATGGACCATTACATGACTGGACACGAGGAGGTATCTGGCTTGGACAGAAGGGCATGTTGTTAGCCCGATCCTCGGTCCTGTGGCGCTAATATCACCACATGCCTAATGTTTAAGGGCTTATCTAGTGGTGGCAGGCATTAAGGCCCATCCCTCAACCCCATGTGCCAATATGACCACAATTTTTGGACTTATTGGGTCATTGGCGAATTGAATCATCCAATAGAATGCAATGATGGAGAGAAAAATTGTCGCTCAGTTAGGGAATTTCGGAATGGAATTGTTGGACCATTAGACAAAAGATCTGATTTGTAGGGTGATTAACAATCAAGTTCATGGGATAGCTTAGGAGCTCATAGATTTTGGATTTTTTGGCCAAATTGAGCTAAGAAAGAGTGCACTTAGGTGTTTTTGGATGTTCTGAATCCATTGATTACATCTAATTTCAGATTTGAGCACATCTATGTAGTATTTTTACAAGTTTGAGATAAATGGTATATGGATCAACTAGGGGTTGGAAGTAGTTCTTGAAACTGTTGAGCTTGGAGAAGGCCTTATAGGGGTATTCTCACCTTCAGAAGTCTACTGCAACAATTGTAACTTGTAGGGTTCAGCTCAGGTTTAGTTTTCGCATTATGTTATGTAGAGGGAAGTTTTGTTTATGTGCTTCAATGTGGAATTGAATTGCTAACATGCTCATTTTATCTCATTTCAATTGGAGTATGACATCTTTGTAGGAAATGCTTTGAGTTGTTACTTTTTGTGAGAGTTATTTGTAGAAGAACATTACCTTGTAGGGATAATAGGCACATAATTGTCATTAGCTAATTGTTTATGTACTCCAATTTTCCTACTGAATATATGAGTGGTCTAGCTATGTTGGCAGGCCCAGAGATGTAGCCTGGGAGGGCTTAACTCCATCAACATATATTTTGTTATCTCTTCATTATGTCTGTATGAGTTGTTACTGTTATGATGCTTATGTTAAGCTACATGTGAAGACTAATTCATGACGTGAATCGACATTGGAAAAAATTGTTTGTTCAAGACCCATTTTATCTTGCAAAGTGTCAACACAATCTCATTTCTTATTTTTATTTGATTTTGGAAAAGAGGAAGAAAACACCTATTCCAATTTTAGATCAAGTTGGTATCAAAGCACCAGTTGACAAAGTTGCAAGAATGAGTAGCAAAAAGAGTCTCTAAGAGCTAGAGGAGCATAATGTGGCTCTTCGTATAGAGAAACTAGAATTGAGAAGGATGCTAAATATGGGAGAAGAGGAGAAGAGGCACATTCAACTTCAATTGCAACATGTGTTTGAAGAACAAGTTGCAAAAAGTTCTACTCCTGTACCAGCAAGAAAAACCTCCAAAATTAAGCTAGTGTATGGTCATGGTTCAAATAATGGCTTTGGACCATATGTGGAAGATGATGCATGTGCGTCTTGAAAGCATATTCAAGAAGCACACCATAGTCCAATGGATAAGATTGGGTGGCTAGAGTCATCTACCAGTTGGCCATTATCATCATCATCAAAAGATAAAAAGATGAATGACAAGTTTAAGGAGGTAATTAGCATCTCAATACTATGCCTTCCATTTATGTGCATAACAATTCTTTTGTAGTGTTTGAACAACATACCAAACGCATAGGTATGAATTTTCTTTCCAGGATGGGTTATGAAACTATAGGCCTCAAAATAAATGGAGAAGGAATTACCAATCCAATTATGGTTGAGGAGAGATCGAAGATATGGGATTTGGATATGATCAAAGGGAGTTTGGAGAATGGTCCAAATGGCTTGAGGAACATCAGCCATCTAAGGATAAGATGTCACCACCTTGTGACAATGCTCATTCATCTCCCAAGTGGGATGAATACTTGAAGGGATCTTGCATGGCATCATCCACTCCACTCCATCGAAGCTACAACCATAGAGACACTTATAACTCTCATGGGTGTTTTCCAATGCATCGAAATTTTGAATACTTGTGGAAAATGTACCCTTGTACATTTTGTGATGCATTTGACTATTGTGTGGCTGTATGTGAGAAATGTATGATAATGGTTAAAATAATGAATCAAATTTTATGCATCAAGCATAGTAAATATCCTTCCCATGAGAGAACTTCTATGTCAAAAAACAAGAGGAAGTTCTTTTGTACTCATTGCAAGTTGCATGAGCATGAAACTGAACGATGTTGGGAGTTAAATCCAGAACTTTGTTCAAAAAAAGATAAGGATATTGTGCTACATAATGCAAAGGAAACAAGACGTGGAAAATATTACTTGCAAGAATCCATAAGAGAATGTCCATAAGCCTAGGAGAGGAAAATTTTGGGTAGACTTATTGTAAAGTTGCTTTGTAAATTTTGTAATTACTTGTTGTCATTACCTATTTAGGTACTTTTGTTAAGTGAACAATCATTATCACTATGTTAAACAAGTAGATGTTTTTCATTGATGTATGTATTGGCTTGTTATGGTCCATATGTTTAAGGACTTTTGTGAATGTACGAAATTGTCATTCAAAGTTGTCTACAAGTTTGTCATATGTTCACTGATACAATTATTCGATTTGAAACTTGCGTGAATAGAATATTTTTTTTGAAGATTGCATTGGATGACTATGTTTTGTAGGCAAGGCCAATCATATCATGGAAAACATTTTAGCAATGTAATTTTTATGTACAAACTCAACTTGAAGATGTTAAAGCAAGTTTATGTTGCTTCTGAATTCCAAGAGGGAATCAAGTTTGTCTTCAACATTTTAACTTCAAGATGAAGTGTTTTTGAGCTATGTAAATATGAGATTAAAGAGAATGTTCAAATTCCAGTCATCAGTGATAAGAATGTTGGCTCATTTTTTAACAAGACAATAGGCCTTCATGAAGAAGATAGGTGAAGTATCTTGATTGCGGCTTGAAGGGAACCAATTAAAAATTATACACTTTTGGATTAATTTTTTGGGTTCTTTTGAGTTTTAGCCTCCTTATATTGACTAGGGAAGTAAAATTTTTGGAGTCCAAAAGTTCCTGATGGGGAGATGTGATTAGGTGATCAATTTTAAGATAAAAAATGAAAGTGCCGAAAAAGTCTTAAAACTGGCGCCAAATAGTTATTCTCATTGTTCTGAATCTAATGATGTTTGTTTCACCTTAATTCGACATCATATGCTCCATAAATCGCGTTTTGATTATTTTACCAAACAGGTAAAATTTGAGTGGGGTAGTTTCTTGGGGAATTGACTGGGATTCTATACTACTAAGTCAACAAGGTGACTATGTAGGGTACGACCCAATGACAGGATGACACTTGGGAAGTTTTGGTTCATTGGTTTTTGGGTGCATTTGATTGGTTTGTGCTTGATTAAAGTGGACCAATGGATGGGCACCATGTGGACAAGTCCTGGGTTTCCATGTGGAACCCCAAGGTCAATTAAAAATTTGGTATGGGTCAACAGGAGGCCCAACTGATTCGAACCGCTAAGCTCTGAGCTATCAGTCTAGCACTCTACCAATTCTGCTCATGGTGGTGCTTGTTATACTATGGGAAGAACCCATACTTAAAGTTTATTTCCATGCCATTTGGGAGCAGGGGTTGGGCTGCTAGCCCCCACCCCCAGTCACATTGTTTCCACACGACCCTTGAAGGAGTATTGGAAGGAGCTCATGGAAGAGGGGTTGGGGAGTGACCCTTAGCCCCAAATAGTGTCCACCACATGTAACTACAATTCTCAGCAAAAGGAGCTATTAGTGCAGGGGCTAGGGAAAGGCCCTAAGCCTTGGCCCCATGTACGCCCATAGAACCACCGTTCCAAGCATAGTTGTTGATAATTGGAGCTTGAGGTAGGGGCAGCCCCATGTCCTACGGACCATTACATGATTGTACACTAGGAGATACTAGCCCGGTGGGAAGGGCAGGTTGTTTGCTCCACCCTCGATCCCATTGCCCTAATATGACCACGTGCCCAATGTTCATGGGCTTAACCGGTGAGGGCGGTTGTTAAGGCCTAGCCCTCGGCCCCATGTTCCAATATGACCGCAATTTTCAGACTTATGGGATCATTAGCGAATTTAATCATCCAAAAAAAAGTACCGATGAAGAGTGAAATTATTACCTAGTTAGCAAATTTATGGGAGGAATTATAGACCCGTTAGACAAAAGGTCTAATTTGTAGGATGATTAATAGTTAAGTTCATGGGAGAGCTCAGGAACTAATAGCTTTTGGATTTTTTAGCCAAATTGAGCTCATAAAGAATGCACATAGGGGTTTTTGGATGTTTTGAATGCATTGGTGACCTCTAATTTTTGATTTGAGCATATCTAAGTATTCCTTTTGTAGGTTTGAGATAAAAGGTGTATGGATCACTCGGAGTTCGAAAGCAATTGTAGAAGGTGTTGAGCATGGAGAAGGCCTTGTAGGGGTATTCTCACCTTCAAAATTCTACCATGGCAACTATAACTTGTAGGGTTCAGCTCAGGTTCACTTTTCTCATGATGTTATGTAGAGGAAATTTTTATTTATGTGCTTCAATGTAGAATTGAAGTGCTCACATGCTCATTTTATCTCACTTTAGTTGGAGTATGACATCTTTGCAGGAGGTGCTTTGAGTTTTTGTTGTTTGTGAGAATTCTCTGGAGAAGAACATTACCTTGTATGGGTAATAGCCACATAATTATCATTAGCTAAAATTGTTTATGTACTCCAATTTTTCTACTGAATATATGAGTGGTCTAGTTATGTTGGTAGGGACAGATATGTATCACAGGAGGGGTCAACTCTGTCAACAATTATTTTGTTATGTCTCCATTATTCCTACATGACTTACTATTGTTATGATGCTTATGTTAAGTTCCATGTCAAGACTAATTCATGACTTGAAGAGACATTGGAAAAACCTGTTTTTCCAAGACTCATTTTATCTTGGAAAGTATAAACACAATCCTATTTCTTGTTTTTATTTGGTTTTGGAAAAGATGAAGAAATCACCTATTCCAATTTTACATTAGTGCAGAAGCATACAAACAATGTAGAGGATGACCCATTATGCGGAGGTGTGAATAACTGTAGATGATCCACACTTCTTCGCAATTCCACATAATGAGCTTCTTCCACACTGTATTGTTGAGTCAATTTAATGTTCTTAAATTGTAAGAATAAATTATCAACCAAGACAGGTAAATTGATGAAGTGCAAGTGCACTATATATGCTAGAAGTCTTTTATGTCATTAAGGTGATAATGTTATTCTTATCTAAGTTAATGTCAAACTCTACAATTAGTTTTGAGATGATGTTATTATCTGTACTAGGATGTTATTTCTAAGATTTTATTATTAATTGATTATCCTAAATGTTATCTCTAGAACTAGTTCTGATTGAATTGAGTTTTTAGAATGACTAGATAATCATTTTAACTCTTTTCAACGAGTATGTAATGTTAATTATCTTTTGAACTTATCAACTGTTTTTGGATTTTTATGCTGCATCTAAAGAAAGCTAATTATGGAAGCATGAAATGACATAAAGAAAATCCTAATTTATCAACTTGGAAATGAAATGTGCTTGAATTCAGAAGCTAGGAAAGACTTCAACTCTTATCTATTGAAACTTTATTTCAATGCAAAAAGCAAAACAAAAATAAGATTACTAAGCTATGAAATCACTAAGCTATGCTAAAATGAAACGAAATGACTAGGTTTATTCTAGCTATTAAGCAAACAAATGACTCAATTTATACTAGATATTAAGCAAATGAAATGGACGATACAAAAATCAATCAAGTGAACCTAGTCGCGAACTTCATTGAAATGCATCTTAAAAACATGAAAACAGGGCATCCATGAATTAATTCTATGAACAAAAGAAAATCTAATTACTGCAATTCAAAGAACTGATATGCACGCAAGGGCCCTCCACAAGGCAGTCAATCACCTTAAAAAAATAGCACATAAAATGTATGAAACAAGAACTTTGCATTAACCAAAAAGGAGTTCTCCAGGATGCTCAAATTACATACAGTGACACACGCACTACACAGAGCTGCCAGTGTTTTTATAGAATTCTTATTAGCAATATGAGAAATTTAAGCCTACCTTCACTATAATCCTTATCAAAACTAAATCATATCGCTTATTTGTCGATTTTCTATTGAAAAATAAAATCAATGAAATCTCTTAAAATTCAAACTCTGTTCCAACACGTTGTCCTGTTGTTGATTGTCATGCTTGACTGTGTTATAGTGCGGATCTCCTGATGAATTAGGTTGAATAAATAGGAAGAAATCCATGAGAGGATCATTGCCTATCTACCCATATACTCCTTTGCTGATTTGGTGCACTCGAACCCTGTCAACAATGGAAGTAGCTACAGATATGTGGATTAGCTACAAAATTAGGTCAATTTTGTAGCTACATGTAAACTTTAATAGAACAATAAGACATATTGATAAAATATGAAAAAGAGGACATATGAATGTTTACCTTGTCAAAACCTTATGTTTACTGCATTTTATTTGGATGATAGCAGTAGGAAAAAGGAGGTAAATATGGACAAAAAGGATGTCAAGATAAAGAAGTTCTTGGACTCTACGTTCCCCCACACTAGAGGTCTTGTATGTCCTCATACAACACAAAATTGTAATTTTTCTGTCTATCTTTAGATACCTTTGCCAACACATCTAGGTTTCACTTTCTTCTTCTTTTTGGCAGTTACTGCCATCCTTGGTTTCCTCATAAGGATCTTGTACTTCAATTTAATGATTTCTCTTTTCATGGATTTGTTTTTTTCTTCAATTTATTGTTCTCTTTATACCATAGACTTAAGCGAAGAATGAGGTTATCACTTTTGGCAATTTGAATTCCATTTTCTGTCTTCATTGTTTGATTTTTAGTTTTAAGGTACCTTTTTAATGTCTCCAGTTCAAATATTTATTATTTCAAGATATTAGATATTGGAGGTTCTTGTGGCTCATTAAATTGTTTGATTTCTTCTTCTGGGCTCTTAATTGATCCTTTGGTTGTTGCTTCCTTTCTCACTAATGATTCTATGTAATCAGATATTTCTTATTGTACATGTCAATATTTGGGCTTTGTAATAGACTCCTTGGAGGTGAAATGAAGGGAGGTGGTGATACCCTTGGTGACAATCTCAGTGATTCTCTTGGAGAGTTCTCGAGATCTTCAGATTGCTCTTTTGACTCAAAATCAATATGCTCAACAACTTTTGAGGCTGCTTCTTTCACTGTGTTCAATTTGGTTCTTCTTTTCAAACTTGTGGTCAGTTTTCTTTGAATTTTTGTTTCCTTAGATTTTTTAATTTATTTCTAAAGAATGGTTTTTACTTGGGATAAAACCTTTGTTTTCTTGCTAGATATCTTTCTTCTAAGACTTTCTATGTTCATTTTCTGCAAAAAATCTACAATTGGTAGATCATCTTCTGACAAATCTTGTTGATGTTGTGGTTCTTGTTCTATTATTATCTCAATTTTTCTCTTTCTTCCCCTTAGGGTTTTTCTACCACTTGGATGTTCAGGGGTTTTCTCTTCAAATTGATTTTAATCAAAACTTTTACTTACCGATGATGATACATTGTGTTGTCTATAAGCTAGATTTTATTATGAACATTTACTGACATTTTTTTAACTCTATGCAATGAAGATTCATTTGATGTTCTTCAAGGAAATTCATCAATAGCCTAATGTGATAGAAAAACATACACCCAAATCGGCCTTCACAAGTAACAAATTTCGAAAGGATAAGAGGAAAATTTCTCCATCTACTTTTGAGGTCAGAGCTAGGAATAACTTTTCTGAAGATAATAGTATCAATGCTTGGGTTTTTTAAGAAAAATTTCCAGACTTCCCCTTCGATTCCTCTGTTATTGAACCACTTTTCTCTAGCTCTGGGCAGTCTAGTGGCTTCTCCAATCAAGGACTCTATCACTGCAAACTTGACATCGCCTATTTCAACTTTTCTTCCATCAAAAGATTGTGCAAAGGTTTTTGTCACCTCCCTGTGGAAACCATCAAACATTTCTATGAAATCTAACCACTGATATTTCTATAACAATTATCTGGTCTGGGAGTATCCTTCCAAAAAATTTCTTCTTGTTGGTTTTGTTCAAACAATAATGCGCATGGTGAGAGATGTTGCATATCAAGAACTCTTTTACTTGACAGGGAAAATAGTATTAGTAGGGTTTCACTCTAGGATGGATAGACTATATGAATTGAAAGAATGAGAGAATGGGAAATTATAATGAAGGTTCATGGGGATGAGTTAGCCATTTTAATGCATTTAATTCAATTATTTTGTGATCAAATTGATGGATTCGAAAAGAGTATGGGGTAAGAGTTAAAGAAGATGGAATATTATAATGGATTTGACAATGGAATATCATCCATGAACTGTAGTGATTTCAGTTTTTTTTCGATAATGTTATGTCCATGTAATTCATACATGTAGTATGTTAACCCCTATTGTAAAATTAAAGTGTTACATACCATAGATTTATTTTCTAAACTTTATTTGTCATTTGATGTCAGTTGCAGGTACTTTTCACTTTGAAATGAATCAATCATTTCTTCAATTTGAGCCACCAAGTGTCCTTGTCAGATTGGCTACAGAAACCTTACCAGCGTTGTAGAAACTTGCCAGAGCTACAGAAAGTCACTAATTCTGTAGCTAATTTTTTTTTCAAGAAAGGGATGTTTAGAGAAAGGGATTTTAGAAAAATGATTAAGAGAAAATTTAAAGTGCAAACAAGAGTTGGTTTTCACTTTAATTTTTTTGTATAAGCATGCCAACAACTTGTCGGTTTTCATGTTTATACATTAAATTTAAAGTGAAAACCATCTTCAATTCTGAGTTATCTTGGAAAATCTTCACAAATTCTTCTTTTGTCAATGGCTTCTGATAAAGTCTAAGCCAATGTCCATTCACTAAAAGAGGAATTTTCTCTTAATCAATAGTCATGATTCTAACTGCACCATTGTCAAAGACATTTTCAACCTGATAAGGTCCAACGAGTGAGTTAGGAAATTACCTTGGAAGTTCTTGAACTTTGAATCAAAAAGTAATGCCCAATCTCATGGATGAAATTTTCTTTCTTTGATGTATTTGTCATGTGATCTGGATCTCTGTTGTTGAACTAGGCGGGCCTTCTGGAAGGCATATTGTCTTATTTCGTCAAGCTTATTGGGTTGTCCCATCCTTTGTTTTTGTGCTTCTGATAAGTCAACATCCAACTGGACTTCTGTTTATAGGTCTAGATCTAGAATTCTATTGGAAGTAAGACTTGCTTCCCATAAACAAGTTCATAGGGAGTATGTCCTATAGTTCTTCTCCATGTAGTTCTATAAGCCCACAAAGCTTCTAGAGGGTTTTCTGCCCAGTCCTTCCTATGTAAGTGTACAATCTTGGTGAGAATTGCTTTAATCACCTTGTTTATAGACTCAACTTGTCCATTGGATTGTTGATGGTATGGAGTAGATTTTTTATGCTTGATTTTGTACTACTCCACAAGCTTCTGCACTAATCTAGATGTAAATTATGTTCCTTGATCTGTTACAATTTCTCTTTGGACACCAAAACGCGCGAAAATATCTCCAAAAAGAAATGAAACTACATCATTTTCAGTAGCAAAAGGAAGTGCTTTAGCTTCTACCCATTTAGTGACATAATCAGTACATACTAGAATATACCTTTTTCGTTTTGAATGTAGATTGATTGGGCCAACAATATCTAGCACCCATTTCTCAAAAGGTTCAATAAGTACCTAAGGTTGTAATGGAATTTCATTTGAAAGAGTAGGTTTCCCCATTCTTTGAAAACTGACACATCTCTTAAAATATTCCTTGGTATCCTTGAAAATGGAAGGCCAATAATATCCTAAGAGAATGACCTTATAAGAAGTTCTTATGTCCGAAAAATGTCCTCCACATGGTTCATCATGGCATGCTTTAATTATTTCTGATATCTCGTCTTCTCGAATACATCTTTTGATGATGAGATCTAGTCTTGTTTTGTACAATTCTTCGTTTATCCATGAGTAAGATGTGCTATTGTGAATTATCCTCCTCTTTTCTCTAAGAGATAAATGAAATGGTAATTTCCCTGTAGCTAAATAATTAGAAATATCTGCTTACCAAGGTGATTTAGTAGATATTGCAGAAATATATTCATTAGGAAATTTATCTTCTACATGTTCATCATTGTTATCATTCTAAATTCTAGATAAAATCAACAATTGTATTCTATTTTCCTAGTCGATCTAGAATGGCGATGTTGAATTCTTGCAACAGTAAGAGCCATCTGGTTATTCTGCCATTAGTGATTTGTTTATTCATTAGATATATAATGGAACAATGGTTTGTGTGAATGAAAGTTTTATATCTAGTTATATAATGTCTGAATTTATTGATGGCATGAACTACAGCTAAAAATGCCTTGTTAGTTACATTATAATTTAGCTCTGTTGGAATTAAAATTTTTACTGGTATAATATATTGCATATAGAGTAAGGTATTTTTGTCCTATCACAACTCCTAAGGCTATGTCCGAAGCATCAGTTGATATATAGAAAGGAAATTTCCAATTAGGTCCTTTTCAAATAGGTGCTTCAAAGATTTTATTTTTCAAAGTTTCAAAGGCATTTTGACAATTAGAATCCCAACTGAATTCACAGTCTTTGGTAGGTAGTTTGAAGAGTGGAGATGCAATTTTTGTGAAGTTTTATACGAATCTTCTATAATATCCAATAAAACCAATAAAACTCCTAACATATCATTGACAATTTGGCACCGGTAATTTAGAAATGACCTCTACTTTAGATGATTCTACCTTAATTCCATCTCGCGAAATATGGTGACCTAAAAAAATTCCTTTATTAAACATCATAAAACATTTCTTATGACTTAATGAAAGAGTGTATTCTATTTTCCATAGAGTGTAAATACACTTGTCTAGATGACAGATATTTGATTCGACTATGGTCATAACATGAGGAGGGTTCATTATTTTCCATTATATTTAAAATTTGGTCCTCCTCACGTACTTTTTCAGTAGTGAAAACAAGTTGTATATCATCATCATCATCTATCCATTCCACATTCTCTATTTCTATTGTTGTTTTTGGAGGTGGATATAATGCTAATTTCTTTGTAGAATTTCCATCTGAGATAAACATGTCACTTGATCTACAATTGATGAAAGCATCAGCCGTAACTAACCAATGTCTTCCTAGGATTAATGGATGTCCTCCTAAATTATTCTTGGGTGTTAAAACCATAAAGTTGACAAGATATTCCCAAGAATCTAAGGATACACAAACATATTCTAACACACCATCGAGTTTAATTATAAACATATCTGCTAATTGCAACAATGTTGGTGTGTATTGAAGATTCAGAAGCCTTAGTGAATCCATGAATTTTTTACTCACTATGTTTATGGATGCTCCTAGATCAATTAGTGTTTGGTATTTCAATTCCACTGATGTGAATTTTCACAATGGGGCTCCCTGCATCTAGATAATTTTGTATTGTTTCTTTCCCCATCATGATGTATGCAATTTTCCCAACTAATTGAATTCTTTTTATGCCTTTTATTTTTCTTCCTGATCTTTGAGTATTCAATCCCTTGATTGTTTTTGCAAAAAATGGTATTTCTTTTATAGCTTGCAATAAAGGCATTTTCGTACAAACATTTCTTAATTCATCTAGAATATTATAATCAGGGAATGCGAAGTTTTTTCTACTCCATCAATTTTCAGCTATTGAAGAAAAGGTGGTTTAATGGATATCGAGGGTTGTTCTATAACAAGAGTATCATCAAAATTTCTAGGAACATTTCCTGTTTGGTTATTTTCTTTTTGAGGGAGAGAGATTTCTCCTTCTTCAGATTGATTTTTATCTTTTGAATATTTGTCCTTGCTTCTTGAATGACAACAGAGGGTTTTCTTTGTAATACTCTACCAGATCCTAATTGGACATTATTTAGATCTAGTGTAGTTATTACATAGGTTTGAGTATTATTCCCTTCCATATTGTAAACAGGTTGTGACATTTTATTATTTGGATTCAGAAGTGGTTGAGCAGGTAATTGATTTGGTTTTTATGCAAATGGTATGGTGATGTGGATTTTGATTTTGGATTTGAACTTGAGGTAATTTATTAGCTTGAGGAATTTGATTATATTGAGGTAAGACTTGTGGTGGGAAATTAGGATAGGATGGTGAATATTGTTGATATTGAGCATAAGCCCCATAAGGATTTTGCCATCCATAATTCCAAGATTGTGATTGTGGCTTTGCCTAAGGCTGGCAAGATGGATTCCAATTATTTTGTGAAGACTAAGAAAATTGTTGTGATTTAAAGCCTTGTGGTTTATTTTCTTGAGAGTTCTTCCATGGTATTTTGGTAATAAAATAAATACAGTCTATTTGTTCTGGTATTCCCTCATCATTAAATACAACCTTAATACTTGGTAGAGAAGGACATTATTTAGTATCATGGTTATCTACGCATATGGCACAAGTTTCTATGGTTCTTAAGTCTAAAGGACATTCTCTTAGAGCATGCTTCTTTCTACACCTGGGACAAAAGATGGATAATGTAGCATTTTCAAAATTTTGTTTATTTTTTATTTTAAGGGTGTCAATTTGTTCACTTAGACTCCCTAAGATATTTGTCATAAAAGTATCAAGCAAACTTCCTAATTATTCCCTACTGACTTTCCTAGTTGTAGATTTATTGATTCTTGATCAGAGAGGATTCCAAGGACTTTTTCCAACTCATGTTTTACCCCTTGGGATATGTACACATAGATCACAAATATCTACAAATGGTAATTGAGAAATATCTCCTTCTCCTGTCAAGCTAAGGAGATTAATCCACTCATCTCTGATAGATTTGAGTAGGAGGGCTTTAAGAGTTTCCTCATCCAAACTATCCATTTTTTCCCTATTAAGATTATAAACAAATCCCTCGACTAAGTCTTCAATATTATCATCTTCTCTCTGTGTCATTTTGAAGAGTTTAAGGTATCAGGGAAAATTTTTAATTTTCTAGCATCATGTAGATAATCATATGATCTGCATAATATTTCAAATTCAAAGAGAAATGTCTATGGGTCTTCACTTCTGTTTCCATGGAAATTAGGAAGCATAGAATTTGAAATATTTTTTATTGTGAGGGTTGTATCATCATCGAAGATAGGAAATCCAAAAGGGTCTTGATCTCGTATACCTCTACCTCCTCCTCTACCTCTATCTCCACCTCCTCCTCTACCTCTACCTCCTCCTCTAATCCTATGTTGTTCAACATTGACATTGTGTACCTCTCCTTCTCCTTCTTCAGCCATGATAGATTCTTCAGAACTAATGTAAGGATCTTCTAATTCTTTTGGTTCCTCCATCAATGGATAATCGAGATGAGTTTCTTGTTCCTCCTCTTCAATGGGAATTTCTAATCTTCTGCTAGAATTTACTCACCAATGGAAGATAGAAAAACTACTCTTGTAGTTGGAGATGTAGGATCTTCTTCGATTATAGCCTTAGTAGATAAAGTAGGTGAATTTCTCGATTGGATTTCAGATCTTAAGACTTCAAGAAGTCTTTGTTGGTCTACGAATGGAATTCGAGTTTGAGTGGGTGGTGTGGAACTTCGAAGTCATGGTGGAGTGAGTGGATTTGTGGGAGTTAAGATTGGAAGGGTGAGGCAATTGTAACCTCATTTTTTTGTTGACTAAAAAAGTATTCTGGAGGTCCAAAAGCTTCTAGTTGGGAGGAGTGATTTAGTGGATCAGTAAAGTGCTCAAAATTCAAAGCATTTAAAAGTGCTTGAAACCAGTTTCAAAGTGTAGAGCTCACCGACCTGAATCCAACGCAACCTGAATCGCTCAAAATTGATATCATATTCCCCCGATATCGTTTTCTGATCCCTTTCCCAAACAGGTAAAACATTTGTAGGTTGGATTCACGACTATTGACTAGGTAGTCCATACACTAATTAGGTAGGGTGAATGGGCAAGTTGACTATACCTCTTGGGCCAATGGCAGGTTGTTAAGTGACCTCACGTTAATGGTTCATTTTGGGCACATTTGATTGGTGGATGGAGTTTTGAAATGGACCAATGTTGGGATGCAATGTTTCCTAGTCATGGGCGGCGATGTGGCACCCAGAGGTCAACAAAATTTGGCAAGGGCCGAACTGTCATTGACTAGATTCGAACACAAAACCTCAAGGCTCACAACACACAGCTTACCACCAGACCACACATTTTACTCATTAATACATAACGGTGAATGTTTATTTGAAGTTTATGCATTTAAGAGTTGGGGGAAGGGGTCGGGGCAAAGCCCTTCCACCCGGTCACCTTACCGCCCATGGGACCACAGGCAAACGGGAGTCGAGGTCTCAAGCTTATCCATAGCCCAAGCTTCTAAAACTCATGTATATGTAACCACCGAACCGGAGCACTAACTATCGAGCGGGCTAGAGATTAAGCCCATCCCACAGTCTCAACAAATGCATACAACCAAAGGCAGAGTTTGGGATGGGTGCTTGGAAGGCACGGTGGAACTTTGGGGACCAATTTCGGGTTATATGCAGTTCCACAGGACCATAGGTCAAAGGGTGAGGGGTTCGGCAAATAGTGTTGGGCGGAAGCACCAAGCCATGGTCACTTTGGCATTCACATGATCCTCAGCGCAAAATTGGTGCTAAGGCAGAAGGTCCTAAGGTGAGTGGGTAGCCTAAGGGTTGCATGCCACCTTTTATGACCATGAGCCAAGGTTTAATGGGAGCTCCAATGGTTAGGGCAGGTCGTTGGCCCAGCCCTCAGCCTTGTGGGGCACCAAATGAACATGACCTCAAACCTTAAGGGGATAATCCAGTGAGGGTGGGTCATTAGCCCTAGCCCTCGACCGCATGGCCCATATGGCCTAAATTTCCGCTAATAGGGGGTCATTGTGCATTTAAAGGAGGCAATAAATTTCACCCAAAACGAAACAAATATTGCCTTCGCCAAGCGAAATTTTCGCTTGACGATTATGGAAAATGCGCAATTAGTAGGATGGTTAGCAAGAGAGTGCATTTTGTAGAGTAGTGAATAGAAAAACTTCTACAGAGCATAACTTCTTCAGGTTTTGGCCAAATTGAACCCAACAAGAGCCCAAATATGGGTTGTTAACTATTTTGGAGCCATTGGAGACATAATTTTTACATGTTGAGCATTGTAAATCTATCTAAACACGAATTTTAGCACTCAATGAAAGAGGCCCAACATTGAAAGTTGGACCGAGACATGTAGCCCAGGAGAGGGGTGAACTCCTTTATCATTTTTTATATTATGTGTTTTTAATATGGTATATTTTTCTATGTTCTTATGCTACTAAATAATATTTTAAAACCATAATTTTAAGTGCTTTTACAAAGTGATCCATTGCCTAGAAGACTTAAATTTTGCTTGCAAATTTTCCCATCACCTTCAAGGTTGAATTTCAAATCAACAATGTGTATCGAGCACCATTGGAGATGATCTCATTTTAATCTCTATATGGAAGACAATGTAACATGCTAGTGAACTGAGACAAACTAGTAGATACAGCTATTATTGTGTGAGAATTACTAAGGGAATAGGATGAGTAGATAGAAAAATATAAAATAAGATTCAAAGGCTACACAATATATGAATAAAATCTATGGTTATAAAGGTATAATATATAGGAAATTTAGAGTGGATGAGCACGTGTTTCTAAAAGTGAAGTCTAAGATGAGATCATTGAACCTTGGGAAGATACCTAAAATTGGGAACAAGGTATTATGGTACATTTGAAGTTCTAGATACAATAGACCCAATTGCATACATGTTTGAATTATTTCATACATTATAATTCATAATGTGTTTCATGTTCCTTTATTAAAGAAGTATGTGGTTGACCCTAACCATGTGATTGATGGGGTTGTGATATAGGTGGATCACAAAGTGATATTTCATGTGGAAATAATGTACATCATATACCTTAAATTCAAATTTCTTAGGAACAAATTCACTGTCATGGTAAAGATCCAATAGATCTATTACGGTCTATAAGACTCCATGTGGAACCACAAGGACACTATGTCACTATATATTATTCCAAATTTGAAGAAAAATAAATGTACATTTGTAAATAAGTGTATAGTGATTCCATTTTTGCCATTGAAGTTTCTATGAGACTTCTCGTTTGGCCTATGTTAGGGCCTTCGAAGGGAAGTAGGATAGCCTAAGGGACTAAATGGAAAAGAAAAAGGCACACTTCCTTTATGTAGGTTGAGAGGAATATGATCATAGTGTTTTTCTATTTTAGAATTTATATTTCATTTTTAATAGTTTGAGTTGTAATCTACTGCCACTTGTAACACTATTAATATGATAGGTCTGTAGCAAGAGAAGATAGTTATGCTTCACATTGTAATGTTGTTCATTTAAACATGTATTCTACTAGAATCCTCGAGTATGCTCCTCTCAAGGGGGGGGACTGAGAACCTGTTGCATTTCTTCTTATGTTTTAGTTCTATGTTGCAATAGTTATGTATTAATATTATAAACTCATGTTTTATACTAGACAATTGGCTATTTTATGTCATTTTTAGCTTTTATTTTTTTCTTCATGTCTTTGAATACTGTATATTTTCTTTTTGTTAGTATTTATGTAATTCACTTCTATTATTTATTTTTATAATGTTTAGCACTTAAATCATGTTTAATGAACAATATAATTTAATTAAAGTTTTTAAGGTTGACCTTCCAAAAGCAACCCTTAAGGGAGCCAAAGTGAACATCGAAATGTTTATGCTATGAAGCATAAGGGAATGTCACTTTTGGGATAAAGATATACAACAATGAATATTGAATATTGTAAACACTTTAAATGTCAACCTAGGGTTCATATATTTATCCCTTTCTCACACCTTTCTCACACTTTTTTTATTTGAGAAAAAGGTGGAACATAAGCCCTTTGTAACACTTTTCTAATTTAAGTGAGGAAGAGGAGGATTGCTCTTCTTTCTAACTTTGTCACTATTTTGGAGGAAGACAACACTTCTCATACTTTATCATAGTTATTTACCCTTGCACATTATCAAGATAGATAATAAAAATTAAAAAAAATGACAGTATAAAACATAAGATGAAATCAATGTTGTACCAAAAAAATACAGCCATAATATTAATTACATACTACAATATTACTAATGTTGTACTTAAAAAAATGCGACCATAATATTAAATACTACAATTACTAATATTATAGCAAAAAAATGCAACCATATTATGAAATACTACAATTGCCTTCATAATAGCCCATTCTTACACCTATCATTTGAATTAGGAGATGGAGCACAAACTCTTTGCCACATTATTGTAATTCTAGTAAGGAAGAGAAGTAGCATTTGCACCTTCTCACACATTATTAGTAATTAGGAGGAAGAAAAAGAGCACAAGATATTTCTCATACTTGTTAGCTTTTTTAAACGTTATGGATGAGGATCTTGTTATAAACTTATTTGATGTTTATCAAAAAGTTTGGAAAATGATATATGAAGTAATTTTGAGTATTAGAAAATGATGTTTTGAATTAGGAGATGGAGCACAAACTCTTTGCCACATTATTGTAATTCTAGTAAGGAAGAGAAGTAGCATTTGCACCTTCTCACACATTATTAGTAATTAGGAGGAAGAAAAAGAGCACAAGATATTTCTCATACTTGTTAGCTTTTTTAAACGTTATGGATGAGGATTTTGTTATAAACTTATTTGATGTTTATCAAAAAGTTTGGAAAATGATATATGAAGTAATTTTGAGTATTAGAAAATGATGTTTTGACTCTGGGAAAATTTTAAAATATTTTTAAGATTGAAACCAATAATAGTAATGATATTTATAATAATAGTAATGATATTTATTATAGAGTAATTTAAGTAATAATTTAGTTTTTTGAAAATATTTGTTAAGTAATTTGAGGTTATAGTTATCATGATTATAGAAATTTTAATTACCGCTATAGAATTTTTTGAGAAGTGATGATCTATTTTTTGTTTTCAAATCAAGATATTGGCAAAATAAAAACGTATAAAAAAATTACTGCTGAAAAAATTTACATTTTATGACAATTTTTATTATTTAGAATCTTTTTTTAATTAAAATATTTTAATATTTTAATCGTCAAATTAAAATTTATCTTTAGTTGATTTTAAATAAAATTGACCTTTACACAGAATTAAAAAAATAAAATATATCAAAACGTGACGATTAGGTGGATTAAATGTCAAATATTATGAAAGTCTTTCACATTCATAGTTGACTGAAATGCCGTAATCGGTAACATTAAATCACGAACTTCACGCTACAACGAAGAGACTTGTAATAATAGCAACGGTAGGTAGCCTCAATCACTTTATTGACTATTTCACTTTATTCGTTATTTTTTATTTGAGTGACAGAATTTTGTCTGCAACATGAGACTTGTAATAGTATAAACGGTAAGTAGCCTCAATCACTTTACTGACTATCTCACTTTATTGGTTATTTTGAACTAGAGTGATGGTGATGAAGTGGCGCTGGCTAATTACTCTTAACAGCTAAGGTTGCTTCCAGGGTCCACATTGAATTGGCTGCAGTAGTTGGTATAATGACTGATGCGGTCATTAACTTCGTCGGTGTTTCCACCGTTGCATTCTACTGCTCCATTGATTGCTTGAATGGTTGCCCCGAATCCCTGACCGGATGTAATAGCTGTGTGACAGTTGCTGTTCACATTCCAAAACCAGAGCGCAGTCTTCCACGAGGTTAAGTCGTCCTGAGCCACAGTATCAGGGTTGTTCAGCAGATCTTGGCCCAGATAATCACCAGCTGCACCATAATTATAATTCCTGCAGCAAGCAAACTGTCAGTCACCGAACATTCAATTCACATATCTATAACTGCTTGCCTACCAAATAGATAGACATATACACAAAGATACATACCATGAGAGTTGCAGAGGGCCACGTCCATAGTATTGCTTCCCGGCTGCGCAGGGATATTGCGTATTGGTGGAGTCACAATAATCGCTTTTGTTTATCTCCTCAACGTAGCACAGATCTGTTAACCAGCCAGACAGTCAACATAAATAAATAACTAATTTTTAATATCTATTATGTAAAACTATTACCACAGATCTGTCATTATGTAGAATTATTAGCACAGATATGTTATTAATGCCAAATTATTATAATATTTATTATGTAAAATTATAAGATTAAAGGTTAAAAGTACTCTACTATTTATTTAAAAAGAAATAGGGTGATATAATGTATATATATATTTTTAATGCTGGTTGGCAATTTTTCAAATCCTCCATTATGGATATAGTGTTTTTTCAGATTTTTTAATTAGTGTTATAAAGTGACTGTGGCCTACAAAGCTCTCAACTAATTCCTAAGATTTCTCACAGATATAATTTTTCAAGTTTTTAATCCTTCACAAAATTAATATTATCCAGCCTTTTCAACTGTTCCCCCTTCTAAGACTCATTCTGGATGATTTTTCGGAAGATGGACCAAAGTCCTCTCTGCCTCACTGGGCTTATTTACTAAATATACAACTAATTTTTAATATCTATTGTGTAAAATTACTAGCACAGATCTGTTCACCAGCCAGTCAGTCAATATATTTGTTAGCACAATTAAATAACTAATTTTTAATATATATTGTGTAACATGATAAGATTCGAGCTTCAAAGTTAATTTCTAGATCTCTTAAGTTGTGTCATACTTTCACCTGTAAAGTGACTGTGGACCTTGAAACGCATATACAGTTCTTCTACTTTCTATATTATGATCTTTTCTCCAAAGCTCTTAAGAAAGTATAATCTTTTTCTACAAAGCTCTTAACCAATTCTTAAGATTTCTCATAGATGTGATTTTTCAAGCTTTTAATCTTTTATGAAATTAATGTTATCCCAAATTTTTGACAATTGCCCCTTCTAAAACGAGTTCTTGCTTCTACTTTCTATATGATCTT
>APFE031419237.1:0-51038 GCA_000404065.3 Pinus taeda
TCCAGTTTGAAAATTGATGAAACGTGGTCCCTGGAAGGAAAGAGAAGGTAGTAGCCTTCTGTAGGTCAGCACCTACATACTAGTATTTCAGCTAGTACAAGAGCTAAAGGGGTTGTAGCTCCCTTCTAGAAGAAGCTGGAAATGAGAGAGGGTTGTAGCTCTCTGCAGGTTGCAGCCTGCGTACTGGTAAAAGACTGCACCAGTACAAAATCATTGTAAGAAGAAGTTTCTAAATGAAAGAAGATAGAGACATGTTGCAGCAGGTGGTTTTCACCCACATTGGGTTTCCACCTTACATCTTGTGTTCCTTGGTGTCACTGTCTATTTTGTGTTCCTACTCATTATTCTTTGGTTCTTACATACAGATTAATGAAAAGCATATGAAGAATAAATTAAATTATAAGTTTGGAAGGTATATACAAGTTTCAATTGTCAGATATGAAAATATTTGTATAAATTGATAAGAGTTTGATAATACTGATTCACCCCCCACTCTCAGTATTATTTCCAACAATTGGTATCAGAGCAGATCCTTCAGAAGAAGCTTGATCGCTTGAAGGAAGATCTATCATCATGAGCAACTATAGGAGAGAAGTTGCATTCAAGGCTTCAGGAAAAGGAGATTACTATGAGTCAGGACATATGTCAGAAGAAGAGGAAGAATCAAATTTTGTCAAGAACCTTCAACGAGGTGCTGGAATATTCAGAGGTAAGTTACTCTTCAAATGCTTTGCTTGTGGAAGAGTCGGTTGCTATGCTGCAAAGTGTCCTCAGAAAGACAAGCTTGACAAAGGTAAGGAACCTGATAGATGAAACAAGAAACAGAATGTAAGTAAGAAAAGATACTACACTCATGAAGATAGTGATGGACTCTCAAATAGTGATGAAGATGAACGAGGTAATAGTTATAGACTTTTAATGGCTTTTGAAGATGATGATTTCATGGATGCTATAGATGAAGAAGGTCTTTATGAAGAGATTTATAAACTCAAAAATTGTTTAGAAGAGAAAAATATGATTAATGATACTCTGCAAGTTCAACTGGCTGAAAGAGAAAAACATCATGAAAAGTTAGAATGTGAAATTGTGGGACTTAGAAAAGAGATTGAGAAAACAAAATCTCTTAATCTTAGATTTGTTAAAGGATCTAAAACTCTAGATGAGATTATCAATGTGCAGCGTTCTCCCCTAATCAAGACAAGTCTGGGATATAATGAAGAAGCATCTCAAGCACAGAAACCATCCACCTCCAAAAGTTATCTTGATGCAGCAAGGAGGACTGAGCAAAGGCCCAATGGAGAACACCAGGTAAATCAGGGACAATTTACCTCAAGAATGAACAAAGACTACCAGGTAAATCGGGGGCAATCCACCTTAAGGATGAACAGAAGCTACAACCAGCCTCAGGTAAAACCTTCTCAATTTGCCTTAAGAATGGATGACAGTAGAAACTACAATCGTTTGGTGGGTAGATTTGATAATAACAGGAGTTTCTTCAATGGCCAATGCTTCTCTTGTCATAAATTTGGTCACAAAGCAGCTCAATGTGTTGCCTATAAGACAATCATGACTAGAGAAGCTCAAAAACAAAGAAGTATGACTAGGATCATGAAAAGAACCTACAATAACTTTTCTTCTCTTGAAAATGAAATAGAATGTTCTATTTGTAACAACTTCGGTCATGAAGATTTTGAATGCAGGAGCAGGTTTCGGCAGACAACTCAGAAGGAACAAACCTCAATTGCCAAAACATGGAGAATGAAAGAACCACAACCAGAAAGATGTGGTACATCCTTATATGCGGAAGGGAAAGAAAATCAATGGTACATCGATAGCGGATGTTAGAAACATATGACGGGTGATAAAGAAAAACTTCAGTCATATAGTGCCTTAGAGAAAGAGAGAAGGTCTCATTTGGAAATGACACGCCTGTGCTCATAAAAGGTAAAGGTTCTGTTCAGTTGAGACAAAAAGTCAAAGCTGGAAATGTGATGTATGTTGATGGCTTAAAACATAATCTATTGAGTGTCAGTCAGATGTGCGATCAAGGAATTGAGGTAATATTTCGATCAAATGGATGTAGTGTTCGTGATCTTGATACAAGAAAAACAGTGATCAAAGGCATAAGAACTCCAAATAATTTATACATATTCAAAGAAGGACAACATGAATGTTATCTAAGCAAGAACTATGAACACTAGTTATGGCATGGGATATTGGGGCACCTAAGCTTCTCACAAATAAGGAAAGCATGCAAATACGAGGCAGTTCATGGTCTTCCAGACATCAGAATTCCAGACAATACAATATGCAAGTCATGTTAGTTTGGTAAGCAAACTAGAACTAACTTCCCTGAGAAGGAAGGATCAGCTAGCAAGGCACTTGAGCTTGTCCATACTGATGTATGTGGTCTGTCTAGGAAAAGGTCACCTCGGGGAGAAGAATACTTCATATTATTCATTGGAAACTATTCAAGGATGGTTTGGATAGGACTTATGAAGCACAAAGATGAAGCCTTCGAAAAATTCAAATCCTTCAAAGATTTGGTTGAAAACGAATCAGATCAAAAATTAAATGCCTCAGGTCTGATAGAGGTGGGGAGTTTACCTCAAATGAATTTTTTGATTTTTGTGAAGAACATGGAATAATAAGAGAATTCTCTACAACCAGGACTCCTTAGCAAAATGGAGTAGTGGTAAGGATTAACAAAATGGTTCAACAAATGGCTCGTGCTATGCTTGATGAATCTGGAACTCCCGCAACTTTCTGGGGTGAAGCTGCATTTGCTGCAGTTGTTATTCTCAACAAAACAAACGTCCGGGTGAACAACACTCAAACTCCTCATGACTCTGGTATGGTGAGACCCCCTTTGGTGAAATATTCAAAATTTTTGGAACAAATGCTATTCAAAAATACTGATGAAAAATCTTGGCAAGTTTGAACCTAGAGCGATGAAGGCATTCTCCTTGGTTACTCTCCCCACAACAAAGCTTACAAGTGTTTATAATAAAAGGCTTGGAAAAATTGTTGAAAGTATTGATGTAGTGGTTGATGAAGAAGAAAACACTCCTAGGAAGGTAAGATTTGAAGATTTTGAAGATGATGAGGGCTATCCATCAACATCAAATCAGATTCATGATGAAGAAGAAGAGACCTATGAGGCACCAAAAGAACAGATAAGGATAGAAGAAAAGACTCCATCCAGGTATGTTCAGAAGAATCATCCAGAATCTCAAATTTTGGGGCAGAAAGAGGCTGGTATACAAATGAGAAGAAAAATAGCAGAAGCTTCAAGCTATTTGGCATTACTCTCCTCCACTGAGCCACAAAATGTAAAAGAGGCATGCAAAGATGAATGCTGGGACAAGGCAATGGATGATGAACTTGAGTAGATTGAAAAGAACAACACTTGGGAGTTGGTTCCTAGACCAAAAGATAAGAATGTCATAGGGACAAAATGGATATTCAAAAACAAGTTGAATGAAAATGGGGAAGTTGTTAGAAATAAGGCTAGACTTGTTTGTAAAGGGTATGCTCAATAAGAAGAAATAGACTTTGAAGAAACTTTTGCTCCCGTTGCTAGACTTGAGGCCATCAAAATGTTCCTTGCTCTCTTTAGCTTTTAGAAATTCAAAGTATTTCAAATGGATGTGAAATCTATCTTTCTGAATGGAGACTTAGAAGAAGAAGTGTACATTGAGAAACCAGATGGATTCATTCCTGGAAATGATCCAAAACTTGTATGCAGACTTAAGAAGGCTCTCTATGGTCTTAAACACGCTCCAAGGGCTTGGTACTATCGTCTAGACAAACACCTTCATCAACAAGGTTTTTCAAAAGGATCAGCAGATAACAATTTTTATATAAAAATTGAAAATGACAAATTGCTAATACTTGTTGTGTATGTTGATGATATCATATTTGGCAGCAATGAAGAAGCTATGAGTCAAAAATTTTCCTTGGTGATGCAGAAAGAATTCGAAATGTCCTTGATTGGAGAGTTGACATATTTTCTTGGTTTTACAAATCCAACAAAATAAAGGTGGTATCTTTTTATCTCAAACCAAGTGCCTCAAGCAGATCTTGAAGAAATATGGGATGGAGGATTCGAAACCTGTATGTACCCCGATGGTGACAGGATGCAGCCTTAGCGCAAATGATGACTCGGCAGTAGTGCATCAACCAACCTATAGATCTATGATTGGTAGTCTTCTCTATCTAACAGGAACCCGAGTAGACATCATGCATGCAGTGGGAAGAGTTGGAAGATTTCAAGCAAATCCAAAGGAAACTCATCTTCAGATAGTAAAGAGAATTTTCAAGTATCTTCAAGGAACTGAAAACTATGGTCTATGGTATCCTAGAGATACAGATCTCACTCTTCATGCTTATACAGATGCAGATTGGGCTGGAAGTGTGGATGACAGAAAAAGCACTAGTGGTGGTGCATTCTTTATGGGTTCCAAGATTAGTATCTTGTGTTCAGAAAGAAACAGAGTTCGATTGCTTTATCTATAGCTGAAGCAGAATATGTGGCTGCTACATCTTGTTGCACACAACTCCTTGGATGATTGCAAACTTTGTAGGATTTTCAAATCACTTGTACTCCACCTATCTCCATCTTATGTGATAATACAAGTGAAATCATCATTTCAAAGAACCCAGTCATGCATTCAAAGACCAAGCACATACCAATCAAGTATCATTTTCTACGGGAACAAGTGTTGGAACAAAAGGTCAAATTGGAGTATTTTCCCTCCAAGGAACAAGTTGCTGATATGCTCACCAAACCATTGCCCAGGGAGACATTTGAATACCTCAGACAGAAGTTGGGGGTTGTTGATGCATCATCCTGTTGTTCAATCCTGTCAGTTGTATGCAGGTGGATACACGTACATTTGCCGATCTATGTGGTTCGAATGGGTCTATCAGAGATCATCTGGCACAGGTTCAAGGGGAGCATATATTCTTCTAATGATGCATAGTTGGCATTATCTTAGAAGTCCTTGGTTTGATTTCTCAAGAGTTTTCTGGTGGAGTAGATCAATGTGTGCTAGTCTGAAGGTTGATTCTACTGATGATAGTTGTTCTTGTCTCTATGTCATGTACTTCTTTTCATATCAAGGTCATGTAACGGCCTATTTTGGTTTCCCCACTATGCCTGGGATGAATGATTTTTGTTTATCTCTATTGTATTCCCACTTGGATGGGAGATGGATGTATGTATGAGTCTTGATGATAGGAAGGTTACTTATAATGTATGGAGTCATGTTCTTTCTTGTAGAACATCTTTTTGCAGACAACATTTCAGCACAGAGCATATACAAAGGGGGAGCTCGTTCAGAGTTTTCAGCAGGTACTCAGGGGGAGTATGGTAGTCCGCCCCTTTGCCCTTAATGTCAAAGGGGGAGAGTGATTGGTTGTTGTTGCAATTAAGTCCAAAGGGGGAGATTGTTGGCATTATGATATATATGTTGTACTTGATGGCAACCCACTCATCTCAGATGATAAATTATAGTGCAGCAAAGTTATTTTCTGGTTACGCAGGTGCACAGATCCAAAGATGCGGTCATCGACAGGTTGCGCAGGAGAACTGTTGAAAAGATGCGGATATGTTTGCAGGTCTCCCGCACAAAAGGTGCGAACCTAAAATGCATGGACTTTCATGCAGAGAAAAACGCGCATCTTACGTTTAGTCCATGGTATTTAGTCTGACGTTCTTGATCCTATGGTTTTGGCCCGTGGTTTTGGCATCTAAAATATTGAACCTAGGTTTTGGATCCTGAGTATTGTTTCTCAATGGTTTTTGATCCATGGTTTGAGTAAGGTCTTGACTATAAAAGGGAAAGGAGATCAGTTGGCAAGGGAGTGTGTTGAAAATCTTAAGAACAGCAAGATCTAAATTTCTGATAATCGGTTAGTGAGACATAGTTGAATCTGAATCAAGGAGAAACCGGAGCATTATAAGTCAGATCTACTGAAAATTTGAGATCCCTTTGACGCATGAATGGGTCTGTGATTTCAACAGTCTGGGGTATGTTTGAGAACTGATAAAATTTCTAAATCTGGAGGTGCGCAGGAGCGGCAACGGCGCAGTGCGGAAGTGCACAGCACCAGAGAAGAAGTAGTTGTGGAGCTGCGCAGCACCAGAGAAGAAGCAGGTGCGAAGGTGCGCAGAACCAGACAAGAAGCAGGTGCGGAGGTGCACAGTTGAATCGGTGGAGCAAGTGCGGAGGTGTGCTGAACAGTAGACAGTGCAGGTGCGGAGTTGCGCAGACTCGTCACGGAAGAAGTGCGGATATCCGTAGGTTTCCTTCGGTGAAGTTGCGGACCTTTCCTGAAATATATTTTAGATGTCTTTTATCTGTTTCTGTAGAGATCTAGGTTTAAATTGGTGTCTGGTTACTAGTGTTATTTTTTGGTTACTGCATTCTGAAAATTTATTTGTTTAAATGAGATTGGGTGATGCACATGTACTTGATGTTTTGGATCCAGTTTGAAAATTTATGAAACATGGTCCGTGGAAGAAAAGAGAAGGTTGTAGCCTTCTGTAGGTCAGGACCTACGTACTAGTATTTCAGCTAGTACAAGAGCTAAGGGGGTTGTAGCTCCTGGAAAACGAGAGAGGGTTGTAGCTCTCTGTAGGTTGCCGCCCGCGTACTGGTAAAAGACTGCACCAGTACAAAATCATTGTAAGAAGAAGTTTCTAATTGAAAGAAGATAGAGACATATTGCAGCAGGTGGTCTTCACCCACATTGGGTTTCCACCTTACATCTTGTGTTCCTTGGTGTGACTGTCTATTTTGTGTTCCTACTCATTATTCTATGGTTCTCACATACAAATTAATGACAAAAACCTGAAGAATAAATTAAATTATAAGTTTGGAAGGTATATGCAAGTTTCAATTGTCAGATCTGAAAATATTTGTATAAATTGATAAGAGTTTGATAATACTGATTCACCCCCCCCCCTCAGTATTATTTCTAACAGAATTTCCCCTGTAGAATTAGCTCTCTTCCATCACAACAAAAGCTTCTTCTAAGAACTCATAGAAGTTGGCTTGAGTTCCTAGCGAACTTGTGCTAGCTGATCAAGTGACAGCCTGCAGTAAGAGCTAGTACTTGTGCATACAGCACCGTCACTTCCAAGTTTGTTACAGACTACCGGGTTGATAAAAGTAAAGAAGGAAGCCCCAGGAGTTGCAGCATTGTTGCTGCAATACTGGAGCTCACCACTCTTTTCGGCGCCATTGTCGGGAAAGCGTCAGAGTATTTTGTTATCACTGCTTTTCTTCTATTCTCTATTGCAACATTCTGCTAAGTAGTTGTTTCATTTCAATTCTGCAATTTCAATTCTACACGAGTAGATAGACATTTCTTGCTTTCATTTCAATTCTGCAATTTCATTTTAGCAAGCGTAGATTAGACATTTCCCACTTTCATTTCAATTCTGCAATTTCATTTCAGCAAGCGTAGATTAGGCATTTCCTACTTTCATTTCAATTCTGCAATTTCAATTCAGCAAGCGTAGATTAGGCATTTCCTGCTTTCATTTCAATTCTGCAATTTCATTTCAGCAAAGTAGATTAGTCATCTCTTGCTTTCATTTCAATTCTGCAATTTTCATTTCAGCAAGGTTTATTTTACTTAGTTGCAATTTGTTGTTCAATCCATTTCAATTTTTGCAGGTACAAGCAGAAAAAGAAATACAAAAATTACCCAAAAAGAGATTTCCTTTCATGCCTCATAGGAAGAGAGACAATTCAGGAAAATTCCTACCCAACACCCCCAACACATCACTGAGTCACCCTTCTCTCTTCTTTGGTGGCAGTGATCGAGAAGATCCTATAGGTGAACCTCCAAAGATATACAAAGATCCTATAACAGAAGAAGAGCAAGAAACTATTCCTCCTGAGACCATGGCTGAAAACAGAAATGCTAGAGGGAATGGGGAAAGAATAGAAGGTGCCTTTCCTATCTGGGAGACCAATGGGGACACAAAAATGAAAAACGTAAGTCCTTTAGCCTTACCTCACTTCTTTGGACTGACTACCGAAGATCCTAATACTTTCTTGTTTGAATTTTCTATTCTCTATCGAACTTATGACTATGAAAAAGACGAGCAGAAGTTGAAATTGTTTCCTTCTACCCTCAAGGATGCAGCCTTGCACTGCTTCATGGGGTTACCTGGAAACAATATCATAACTTGGGCTCAGATGCGGCAAGCCTTTAACAACAAATACTAGGACTATTGCAGGTCAAAGGAAACCAATGAAGAAATCTTCCGAATGACCATGGGTAGTGATGAATCTTTAGAAGACTATGAAGAGAGGTTTCAACTCAGTTATAAAAGGGCCAGGTGCATGCTTGACCTTGAATTCCTGAAGTTGATTCTGCTCAAAGGAGTCCCTAAAGACCTTCTAGACACCCTCCATTTGTTGGCTAGGGGAGACATCTACCAACTACCTTATGATGACATAAAGACTATGTTTAGAAACCATTCCAGGTCAGCTAGAAAGAGAGGTAGGGGAAGTCAACCTTTAGCCAGTACATCCTCATCTAACTCATCCCTTAGAAACGAACTTGAGAGTCGTTGGAAGGTTTCAAGAGCGAGGTGAGGCAGACTCTTGCCATGCAAATGGATACCTTGCATATGAAAAGGAAACAAGAGGAAGCCGAGAAAGATTTGGCCATCTTTTGTCCCAGGTGCACGAGAAAGCATCCTAGGAACAAATGTCCATTGCACTTTATAGAAGTGTGTGTAGTCTGTGAACAAGACCATCCTACGAATTAGTGCCCTTCCTTTCCTGGAATCAAAGTTGCATATCAAGGGGCCGAAGGGGCCATAGAAACACTCTTTTTCATGAACCAAAGGAGGCCACATGGACCCAAACCTTACCAGCAGGGAATGCAAGGGACCTCCTAGAGTTATTACTACCCCAATCAAGCCACTTCCATGCCTTCTTGGGGTCCCCCTGCTCATCCTTCCTGGTCCACACCCCCTCCTTGGTCATATCCTCCTCAATACCAGGCTCCGTTAGTTTCTCACTCGTTTCACTCTTATGCTCAACCACAATCTTAGTGAAATGCACCTCATGAGGGGTGGAGGCCCCAGTATAACTCTCCTCTCACTCTTTTGCCTCCACCACCTGCTCCTCCAAGACAACCCCAAATACCTGCTCAACCGAACCCAAACCCCAACAACCGATAGGCCCAGCAGGTATATAGTGGGGAAACATCATGCCCAACCTATGCTATGGAGATTCAGGAGATTAACCTACGATCTAGGAAGGTTCTCCCAGATAGCCAACCTCCTCCTCCTAAGGAGGATGAGGAAGAAAAACAAGAAAGTGAACCCAAAGTCATTCCACCCTTTCCTGAGAGACTAACTGAAACCACACAACAGATCCCTGAAGAAACTAAAGTTCTAGGAGAACTGAAACAGTTATGTGTAAAAATACCACTTCTCTAAGCCATAAAGGATGTGCCTATAGACAACAAGATGATCAAGGAGAAGTGCTTCAAACACCTGGGCAGGCGAAAGAGAGATTCCCCAACTATCAATGTCATAGGACAACTGTCCGACATGATGTTGGGGCAGGTAATTTGTCCGAAATATCTAGACCTTGGGAGTCTTGTAGTCGATGTCCACATCAATGGCACCATAATCCCCCATACCTTGATTGATCTAGGGGCTTCCATTAATGTGATGACCAGGGACACTATGCTCAAACTCAACCTTCAGGGTTCCCTAAGAAAGACCTCAACAACACTGCAGTTAGTAGACTGCTCCACCGTGACCCCTGAGGGGATTGTGGAAGATGTCATGGTCTCTATTGATTCCTGGGAGCACCCTGCTGATTTCCTAGTTCTCCAACCAAAGGCAAAGCTCACTGGGTACCCTCTCATCCTGGGAAGACCTTGGTTGGCTACTGCAAATGCCTACATCAGTTGTCAAGTTGGGAACATGACAATCAAGAATGGGCATATGTCCAAACAGCTAATCCTCTATCCTCCTGCCCAACCTCTGCTAGAACATGATTTACCTCTCTGGTTGGAGGAGGAAGATGAGGATGAAGTCTATTCTACACCATTTTGTACAGTAGAATCTACCATGGGGGGTCCACAAACTGAGGATGATCTTACTGAGAACTTGATTCAGAATCCACCGCCCAGTGTGTTTCCCTTAGAAGAGCTAGTAGAAGAAACCCAAGCTAATCCTTTAGTTGATCTTTGTGTGGCTGATCCGACCTCCCTCCGAGTTAAGAATGTGGAATTTGGCCCAGAAAAAACTTTGAATATCAACTCATCCTTATCCACCTCTCAGAAGAAAGAACTGTGTAGCTTATTGAAGAATCACTTGGATGTTTTTCCTTGGAGCTATAAGGACATGAAGGGAGTCCACCCTTCAGTCTATACTCATCACATTTACATTAAAGAATATTGTAAAATAGTTAGGCAGCTTCAAAGGAGGATGAATCCAACCCTTAAAGACATTGTCAAAGAAGAACTGAAAAAGTTGTTGGATTCAGGATCCATCTACCCCATCTCTGACAGCAAATGGGTTTCTCCTTTGGTGCTAGTGCCAAAGAAAAAAGGAAAATGGAGAATTTATGTAGATTATCGGGAATTGAACGAGGCCACCAAGAAGGACCATTTCCCTTTGCCTTTCATAGATCAAGTGTTAAATGGCCTGGAAAGAAAGAAGTTCTTCTCCTTCCTAGATGGATTTATCGGGTACAACTAGATTCAAATCAGCCCAGAAGACCAAGATAAGACCACTTTCACTTGTCCATGGGGTACTTTTGCATATAGGGTCCTTCCTTTTGGGTTATGCAATGCTCCCGCCACTTTCCAAAGAGCAGTACTGAGCATATTTTCTGAACTGGTTCATGATTTAGTGGAGATCTATATGGATGACTTTACCCCTTATGGTTCTAACTTCCAGGAAGCTTTGACTAACCTGGGAAAAGTTTTAGCCAAGTGTATTAAAATGAACCTATCCCTCAGTCCTAAAAAATGTGAATTCCTGATGACTGAAGGGACCGTGCTATGTCATACAATTTCTCAGCAAGGATTACAGGTGGATCCCAACATGATTGCTATCATCCAAAGGGTCCCACCTCCTCAAAAGGTAAGATATGTTCAGAGTTTTCTAGGCTTAGCAAGGCATTATAGAAGATTCATTAAGGATTTTAGTAAGCTAGCCTCTCCATTGTTTGGTCTTTTGGGAAAAGATGTTGAGTTTATATGGACTGACAACTGTCAAGAGGCCCTGGATGCCTTGAAAGGTAAGCTATTAATTGCCCCAACCTTGAGAGGTCCAAACTAGGCCCTACCTTTCCACATTCACACAGATGCCTCGAACAAAGCGATAGGAGCAGCCTTAGGGCAGGTTGAAGGGAAGCTACCTTATGCCATATATTTTGTCAGTAAAAACCTATCCAAGGCAGAATTAAACACATTGTAACCGAAAAGGAGCTCCTAGCTATAGTCCATTCCCTAAACAAGTTCAAACACTACATCACTGGCTATCAAACATTCGTACACATTGATCATGCTACAATTAGGTATTTGATGAATAAACAAGATGTAAATGCTCGTATCATTAAATGGTTACTTTTATTGCAGCAATTTGATTTGACTATTGTTGATAAGCTAGGTAAGGAAAATGTTGTCGCTGATTTTCTGTCTAGACTAGATCTGCCTGCAGGTGAAGAAGGAATGGTGGATGATCAAATTCCAGATGAACACCTATTTGTTATTTCAGTGCTCTCTCCATGGTTTGCTGATATAACAAATTACTTGGCTTCAACATAGTTTCCACCACACCTGTCCTCAAAAGAGAAGAGCAAGATCGTGAGGAAAAGTGCCCCATTCACTTGGATTAGGGGCAATCTTTTTAAACTTGGCCCAAATCAGATTTTGAGGTGATGTGTCAGGGAGGAGGAAGTTTTTGACATCCTCCAAACCTGTCATGATGGGCCTTGTGGGGGGCACTTTGCAGCAAAGAGGACTGCCTTCAAAATTTTGCAGGCAGGTTACTATTGGCCCATTCTTCATCAAGATATCAACATATACATCAGCCAATGTGACCGATGTCAAAGGATAGGGAAATCGACTCCAAGGGATGAGATGCCTTTGCAACCTCAAGTGACTTTAGAGCCATTTGAGAAGTGGGGAATGGACTTTGTGGGTCCTATCAACCCTCCTTCAAAACAAAAATCTTACATCATTGTGTGTACTGATTATCTGACAAAATGGGCAGAAATAAAGGCGATCAAAGCAGCAAAAGAAGAAAAAGTAGTTGAGTTTTTGAAGGAAAATATCTTCTACAAGTTTGGCTATCCAAGAGAATTAGTCACAAATTAAGGGAGTCAGTTTACCTCCAATTTGGTTGAAGATATGCTCACACACCACAAGATTAAGCACAAAACTTCCACCCCTTATCATCCACAAGCAGATGGATAGGTGGAAGCCACCAACAGAGCTTTGGAAGGGATTTTGACTAAGGTAGTGAGTAGCAGCAGAAAATATTGGGAAAATCGATTGGTTGAGTCCACTTGGGCCTATAACACCACCAAGAAAACCACCACAGGGTTTACACCCTATGAGCTGGTCTATGGGAAGAAGGCTCTGTTGTCAATAGAATTTTAATATAACACAAAGGATGGCAGCTCAGCTGGACCTAGATCTCAGCCATGCACAAAAAGAAATATTGCTTCAGCTAAATGGATTGGATGAATAGAGAATGCAGGCCCTACTCCACTCAGAGATAGTCCAACTTCAAAGAAAAATATGGCATGACAGACACCTCAAAGAAAAAACATTCCAGCAAGGAGATTGGGCGCTACTGTATGATTCAAGATATAAAGATTTCAAGGGAAAACTGAGGACAACATGGTTGGGACCATATACAGTAGAAAAATGCAATGACAATGGTTTAGTCCTTATCCAGACCATAGATGAAGAAGCCATCCCCATGCTCGTCAATGGGCATAGATTGAATATCTACAGGAAGCCCCTTTCCAAGCAAGAGTTCATTGCGAATCTGGGGAAATCAGTGTTGGTAGTGGAGCAGGTCCCTATCTCCACTCCACCCACACCCTGAGCAAAAAAAAAAAACACAGAAAAAACAGAAAAAGGAATAAAAGATCCTTGAGTGAAAGCCTCTTAGAGGCACCTAGGGCAGGCAATGAGGGTGAAAATCTCTTAGAGGCACCCTAGCTGTCTCAAAAAAAAAAAAGAGGAGAAAAAAGAAAAAAACTTAACTTCTTTTGAATAAATTGCAGGCTGCAGGAGGGTCACACAAGAGAAAAAGACATGGCCAGGCTGCATACACCCTTCATAGTCCATCCCTCCATCACCGTTATCCTTTTCCAGTCCTCGGTTTCATTTGTTTTGAAAATTCCGCGTCCTACAGGAAACTTTTGTATTCTACAGGAGGATCCTGTAGAAACTACAGAAAGGCCAAAATCAAGTTTAGAAAAGAACCTGAGGGATGGAAGTTTGTCTAGAAGGCTTGTGGACCTCCCTGCCACCATCCATCCACCTAACTCTCCATTCCACCCTTGTGCACTCACACTTCCATTTGCATTTCTTTCCCCGCACAGACAAAATAAAGAAATTCTGCTTCTTTCATTCTGTAAACACAAAAAAATGATGACAAATAAAGTAGCAGAGTTCTTCTTGCTTATTCTTACCTGATACGTCCCAGCTACTATTTCTTTCATTCAGAACCTTTGTCAGATGTCTTTTTAAGCCTTCTCGAGTTAGCGTGAATTTCAGAAGGAGAAGCAGCTAGAGGAAATCCTATAGGATTCTTGTAGCAGCTGATCCCTTTGAAAAACAAATTCCAGAGACAGGGTCAGTGCAGCAGGATGTATGAAGCATGTAAGGAGCAGATCTTGATCGAGAAATCATCAGCGTAAGCTGAAGGCCGAGCATGCAGAGAACCAGTAGCAACAACAACGAGGAAATGAAGTGCCAAAGTCTGAAGCATGCATAGCACAACAGCGACTAAGAAGGTAAGTGGCTAAACGTATTCCTCGATTGCACGAATATTATTTCAAAACCACATGAACTATGGGAATGGTCACGATTAAGCAAAATCAGTGGCTAGTTAACTGGCCACCCTCGTTTAGTTTACACACCCTCGTGGAATTCAATTGAGCCACGTCCAATTCAAACTGTTAATCAGATATGCAGTTAGCACGTGTGGCATGTCAACTCGGGAGGGAAACATTCAAAACTGACAGTGTTGGCAGCGTATAACGGGAGTAAGGGAGGTGATGGCAGTCAGGAAACATGAAGAACCATAATAACACTAGCGTAGGACCAATGGACTGGATGGGGATAACGTACCCACCCGGCCACCTCACCTCCTCAGCGCGGATTACGCCATCAGTTAAGTACAGTGCGGTCTAAGCCTCCACCATCCTTTGTTTCATTTTCATTTATGAAGTTATCGACTACAGTACTCATCTACCACCTTTAAAACATTGAACCAGTCATTTTCTGTTAGTTTTTCAAAATCCTCCTGCCTATCCGGTTCTATAGGAGCACTACTGCATTCCACAGGAGCAAGAACACCTTCTACAGGAGGATTTCTATAGGAAGGACAAAGAGTAGCTTTGCAGCAGAAAAAGTTGAATTTTTTGTCAAATTCGAGCTGGGAGTGAGGTAGGCTCGAAAACCTGCTCTACATACAATATGTCTAGATAAGTTGGTGGATTAAAAATAGAGTATTGGTTGAAGAAAAAAAAGCTAAGAGAAATTCAAAAGTCTGCTAAGTCCTTTCTGAGTTCTACACAATCTCTCTGTTTCATTCTTTGCATTTAAAATCTTCCTTTTTCTTCCTCACATTCAGTTGTAAAAGGGGGGGATGCAATCATAGAAATCAAACCTGGGAAGGAAATGAAATTGCAAGTATGTTTACTCTATGAAAAACCACTGTTTTATATAGTCCCTGTTCTGTCAAAAGTATTGATTTCTTCCAAAAACAAAGAAGCAAATTTAGGTTGAAAACAGTTTGAAGAAAAGGAAAATTGCAAATTGGTGTTGTGAAGAAGAAGCACACAGGAAATTCCTCCTACAGTTTCAGAAAACAACAAAACTTAGTTGTCCCTCTGTTTTTGATTTTGGGAATTGTTGTTTTTTCCCTCACTTGAGCACTTTCAGAAACCACTAAACACCATGCCAAGAGGTTTTATGAGAAAGGAGCCTTTGAACTCCAACAAATTGCATGAGCACCTCGAGGTGGTGGCCCTCTTCACTAGGACAAACTCGATGTCTTTCTTTGAAAGAATTCATGGATATGATGATGAGGTGACTGAAGAATTTTTTATGTCCTTAAGAGCCCATTCAAAAACACATGCTACAATCAGTCTCAAGGGTCTGACCCTAGAGCTTACACCTGATTTTATCAGCAGAATCACAGGTCTTCCACTTGGGCTCCCTTGGAGCAAGGAGGAAAAAACCATTGGGACAGGTTGCTAAGAAGACATTTTTTTAGCCTCAGGAGCATCCTGTAGAGGATAAAAAGGGGGTCAGAAGGACAAGCTTACCTCCTCCATGGAGTGAAGTCAGCTACCAAATAATGAAATATATCACTTGTGAAGGAAGGTTTAGTATAATTTATTGTTATCACTTCAGGTTATTACATGAATTGAGATATGAGATGGACCTACCTGTGTTAAGAAACTCAGTCTTCCATATTTCCTCCTCCAGTCCTTGATAGAATGTGGCACCAAGTTGAATGCAGGGGTCCCATACCAGTTGGCCCACCATGGCCTCATTAAATTATTGGTGGAAGATGCCCTACACACATGCACCATCCCCATAGCTTGGGAAATTTTCAGGAATGTGTCTAAAGAAGATGACATCAAAACTTTGACTGAAGACATTATCCCATTTGGAAGTGAGGAGGAGGAAGAGAAAGAGGAAATTGAGAAGGAAATTCATGAGGAGACACAAATTATTCAAACAGAGGAGGAACAGGAAACAGAGGAGATGCAGAGAGAAGAGGAGAAACTTGAGAAATCCACTGTTGTACCTAAGGCAAAAAATAAAATAGCCTCAAAAGCAAAGAAGAGGAAAAGAATAGAAGTTGAGAAGAAAAAGCCTAAGAAATCCCAAAAAAACACTACCACAGGAGAGGCAGGGACCCAACAAGAAAAGGAGAAGACACCACCAGAGATAACAAAGACACAAGAAAAAATAGCAGACACAGGAAAGACTGCAGAAGATGAAGGAAAAGAACAACAGAAAGAAACATCCCCTGAAACATTGGCAAAGGAAGCATCAGTTGTACTTGCTGCATTGAGCACTCCAGCAAAACAAAAGGGAAAAAGAAAAAGACAAACATCCATGTATTTCAAAGTCAGGAGGAGCACTAGGATTAAGGTGGGCAAGCCCCAACACCATCAAAAGAACCTATAATAATTGAGGATGCACCTACTGAGAAAAAGGAGGAATCCCCCTCCAAAATCTCTATCACCTATGAGAGAGGGAGTCCCAAAACTTCCACCTGGAAGGAAAGAATCAAATTGATGGACTCCAAAATAGTCCTACAGGAAGCTCAAACCTCTCTATAGGAGACACTGGCCAAGCTGAAAGAAACTGAAAAATTAGAAGAGAAGGCAGCAGAACAGTCACAAGAGGAAGGCAAGGCCAAAGAGATACCTGAACCAAGCCCTTAGCCTAATTTACGCTCCTATTACAATCTCCTAGAAGGTGGGAAGATCATCCCACAAAAATTCATTGTACCTCTTTTCTTTGAACTAGAACAAGAAAGGGTCAGAACCCACACCTCGATGCAGATTGTTAAATCTAAAGGAGTTGAAGACATAGGGCACATGGAAGACCAGTTGAGAGACTTGAGAAGGGAGTTGGGCATGGTAAGACACACAGAGAGCATTAGAAGAGCCCAACTATAGGAAGAAAATGAATTGTTGAAAAAGCAGTTATAGGAACGGGAATCTAAAGGGGAAGACAAGTTGCTGATATTGGAAGGGCAGCAACAACAAGAAGGACCCCTAGCAGATAATGAAGCAACATAAAAATAGCAGCAAGAGGAAGAGCCACAGACCGATGTTTAAATATTGATGAAACAGTAGGAAGAAAAAGTCTCAGGTAGCAACTGAAGCGCTGATCTTGAAAAAACAGTTGCAGGAAAAGGAAGCCCAAATGGCCTACATGGCCAGCTGGGCAATGGAGGCCATGCAATACAGACAGCTAGCTAGATCCTATGCATTGTATCTCAAAGACCAGTGGCTCCAATTCTAGATCAAAACATTGGCCCAGAGGGGCACCATCCCATTTCAGGATTATGGTCAGTTTATGTATTTATGTGATAATAGTTCAGCTGAGGATAAAGCCAAATTATCATAATTTTACCTCCATAATATGACACTACCAGACATGAACTTATGGGATACAAATGCTGCATTGGGAGACCTATAGCTCATGGCTATGGCTTCTTGGATGAGCCACGAGGAAAAGAGAGCAGGGGAAATTCAAAAGATAATGGCAAAAGAACTAAGCGAGCCCCTGATGATAAGGGTAGAACCAATAGAACCATTGGCTCTTATTTATGCCCATGAACACGTTGCAGCCAACCCCCAAGTTCTCCCTGATTATGTTGACAGGCAAGCACAAGCTATCACTCATTTTGAAGATATGGAGAGATTATTTGGCAATGACTGCCTTCATGCTTGCATGAGAAGGTGGAATACATTGTCATATAGCCTAAAGATCAGGGAATATCACTCCCCAACTAGAATGAGGGAAGCTATGATGAGAGTGCCTCTATATAAATAATTAGTGCAAAATTTGAAGGCCAATTGGATAGGTCTTAAGTTCAGTCCTCCACTACTCTTAGGACTATTGGAAGGGGTTAAGGAAGAAGAAGAACAGAAACAATGGGAGGAAGTGGACAGAAAGGCAGGTTTTTCATGACAGAGAAGAGGATATCACCTCAGAGGCTTAGGATGTCAAGGAAGCTATTAAAGCTATTAAAGATGAAGAACTGGACTAGTTGCTCAGAGGATGAGCAACCCATTCAGTAGGGGGGTGATGATGAGCCCCAGAAATGGGTAACTGTATGGGCTCATTGTGCTTATTATTCTCATTTAATCGCCTTTCTCAATAGTTTTGTGCATGTTTTTGAATATATTTATGTCAAAAGAGTGAATGGGGATAGTCACTTTGACAAGGACTGGGCATTTATGAGCAGATTGGCAGCCAAACTCAAGGAAACAATGTTGAGTACTTCGAGGAGGGGTGTCTCCTATATTAATGACCTCTTCCTTGAGTTCTCCACCAACAACTCGGAGTTCAAAAGGCCCACAATGATGATCCAAAGGGGCAACCAAGCAAGTCTAGTGGAGCTGTTGTTATCTTCAATTTAGGCAGTCGAGTTCCTTAAGTTTAGGAGGACTGTTGGGAGTCCCCACTTGTATAAATAAGAAGGCTTCAAGCCTTAGAAGGTTAGCCATTTCATAGTCTATTTTAGCACTTTTGTGCAGCCTTGTACTCAGCTCATTTTCAAGCTCTTTTTGAAGACAATTTTGTGATGTAACTACTATTTTTTGATCAATGAAGATGAATCCAATTTTGAACCAGCACTGATCTTTCCTAGAGGGTTGAAGCTCTTGGGTTAGGGCCCAACCCAATTTTCCCAGCACCTCCTTTGTGTATTTATCTGTTTTTTTCTTGCATTCATAAGCTGATTTCTGTTGTTTAGGTTAAATCTTGCTTTGGTAAAATAGGTTGCTTTTGATGGTTAAATTAGTTGTTCTTGCTTCAAGTTGCTTTTAAGTAGTTTGTTGTAGTAATAGAGAAAGATCAAAAAAGGCTACCAGTATGTCTTGATCTCCTTTCTCCCTCATTGAGACCATGTTTCGAGGTCAAGGCACTACTGCTGCCACCAAAAACATAATTTTTTCCTTTCATGCAATTGCTAGTGTGATGTTTTGAGTTGGAGAAGTTGATATTTTCTTGGATTCACATGCTTAGACCATTTCACATTCATTTACCATGGATTTCTCACATAACTTGATGTTCATAAAGTTCTGTTCAGTAGTACTCTGTTTTTAGGTTAGATTTTAGGTCAAAATAGACAAACTCTGTTTTTTTCAGTTCTTGCTTAGGTCAGTTTGAGAAGTAAGTGTGCAGCTCACTTGTAGAACATTCCATCTTGTCATTCCTCCATATCACAACTTGTACCATCTCATCTCTCAAGATTTCCCACTCATTCACTGCATTTTTGCCACCCTGCCCTAATCTCTGCGTTTTTGTACAAAGTTGCTTTCTTGACCTTTGAACAAATCCAACCATCTCTTCCATTCCTGACCTTCATTGACAAAGTCATAGACCCTTGAGCACCTTCATCTAGCCTTAATTTCCCTTCTCCCATCAATTTTCTACTTCCAAACCTCCAAAAACCACTTTCGGCCTCCTCCTATAGATTCTCCTATAGAAACTCCTGTAGATCCCCTGTAGCCTCCTATAGAAGTTCATGCGAGTGATTTTTTGAAGTCTAATTGCAATGGAAGTCTCCAGAAGGGTACTAGGGACTTCTTATGACCCCTCCACACCTTCCTCATCTTCAGAAAAAGCCAATTCCATCTTCCTTTGCCACCAAACCTCTGCACAGTCACAATCAATTAAACCATAAGCATAATAATTCCACATAAAAATACTCAAAAGTACAAAAATATGATTTCTTCTCATTTCTCTTTAGAAGTAGCTTTAGTAAATGCAATTTACCTTTTCTATAGTCAAGGACATCCATTTCAGTAGTTTCCATCTCTTTTATTGCAAACGTAGGGTTAAATGGGTAAAATAGGGTTTGCTAGGGTTTGTGTTTCATTTCAGTTTTCCTTCTCCTTTTGCAAGTAGAATTGCCCCTGTAGAATTAGCTCTCTTCCATCACAGCAAAAGCTTCTTCTGAGAACTCATAGAAGTTGGCTTAAGCTCCTAGTGAACTTGTGCCAGCTGATCAAGTGACAGCCTATAGTAAGAGCTAGTACTTGTGCATACAGCACCGTCGCTTCCAAGTTTGTTACGAACTACCGGGTCGATAAAAGTAAAGAAGGAAGCCCCAGGAGTTGCAACATTATTGCTGCAATACTGGAGCTCACCACTCTTTTTGGCGTTGTTGTCGGGGAAGCGTCAGAGTATTTTGTGATTACTGCTTTTCTTCTATTCTCTACTGCAACATTCTGCTAAGTAGTTGTTTTATTTCAATTCTATAGTTTCAATTCTGCAAGAGTAGATTAGACATTTCTTGCTTTCATTTCAATTCTGCAATTTCATTTCAGCAAGTGTAGATTAGGCATTTCCCACTTTCATTTCAATTCTGCAATTTCATTTCAGCAAGTGTAGATTAGGCATTTCCTGCTTTCATTTCAATTATGCAATTTCAATTAAACAAACGTAGATTAGCCATTTCCTGCTTTCATTTCAATTCTGCAATTTCATTTTAGCAAATTTGATTAGTCATCTCTTGCTTTCATTTCAATTCTGCAATTTTCATTTCAGTAAGGTTTATTTTAGTTAGTTGCAATTTTTTGTTCAATCCATTTCAGTTTTTGCAGGTACAAGCAGAAAAAGAAACACAAAAATCACCCAAAAAAGAGATTTCCTTTCATGTCTCGTAGGGACAGAGACAATTCAGGAAAATTCCTACCCAACACCCCCAACACATCACTGAGTCACCCTTCTTTCTTCTTTGGTGGCAGTGATCCAGAAGATCCTATAGGTGAACTTCCAGAGATATACGAAGATCCTATAACAAAAGAAGAGCAAGAAACCATTCCTCCTGAGACCATGGCTGAAAACAGAAACGTTAGAGGGAATGGGGAAAGAATAGAAGGTGCCTTTCCTATCTGGGAGACCAATGGGGACACAAAAATGAAAAACATAAGTCCTTCAGCTTTACCTCACTTCCATGGACTGAATACCAAAGATCCTGATACTTTCTTGTTTGAATTTTTTGTTCTATGTCAAACCTATGACTATGCAGAAGACGAGCAGAAGTTGAAATTGTTTCTTTCTATCCTCAAGGATGCAGCCTTGCACTAGTTCATGGGGTTACCTGGAAACAATATCACAACTTGGGCTCAGATGCAGCAAGCCTTTAACAACAAATACGGGGACTATTTTAGGTCAAAGGAAACCAAGGAAAAAATCTTCTGAATGACCATGGGTAGTGACGAATCTTTAGAAGACTATGAACAGAGGTTTTAACTCAGTTATAAAAGGGCCAGGTGCACGCTTGACCTTGAATCCCTCAAGTTGGTTCTGCTCAGAGGAGTCCCTGAAGACCTTCTAGATACCCTCCATTTGCTGGCTGGCGGAGACATATACCAACTACCTTATGATGACATGATGACTGTGTTTAGAAACAATTCGAGGTCAGCTAGAAAGAGAGGTAGGGGAAGTCAACCTTTAGCCAGTACATCCTCATCTAGTTCATCCCTTAGAAATGAACTTGAGAATCAGCTGGAAGATTTCAAGAGCAAGGTGAGGTAGACTCTTGCCATGCAAATGGATACCTTTCATATCAAAAGGAAACAAGAGGAAGCCGAGAGAGCTTTGGCCATATTTTGTCCCAGGTGCACGAGAAAGCATCCTAGGAACGAATGTCCACTCCACTCTATAGAAGTGTGTGTAGTCTGTGAACAAGACCATCCTATGAATTAGTTCCCTTCCTTGCCCGGAATCAAAGTTGCATATTAAGGGGCTGAAGGGGCCACATAACCACTCTATTTCATGAACCAAAGGAGGCCACATGGACCCAGACCTTACCCGCAGGGAATGCAAGGGACCTCCAAGAGCTATTACCACCCTAATCAAGCCACTTCCATGCCTTCTTGGGGTCCCCCTGCTCATCTTTCCTGGTCCACACCCCTTCCTTGGTCATATCCTCCTCAATACTAGGCTTTGCCAGTTTCTCACTCGTTTCACTCTTATGCTCAGCCACAGCCTCAATGGAATGCACCTCATCAGGGGTGGAGGCCCCAATATAACTCTCTTCTTGCTCTTTTGCCTCCACCACCTGCTCAACCACAACCATTACCTCTTGTTCCTCCAAGACAACCCCAAATACCTGCTCAACCAAACCTGAACCAAATATCTACTTCGTGCCAGCTGCTAGGATGGATATATAACTTGTATGGGTGCAGTTCCATCCGTGAGTGCATGTTGCACCCATTGTTGTACTTGTTCCTGATGCAACTCATTCTCTCGTTTATGCAACTTTTGTTCTTCCTTGAGTTGTTGCTTCATCACATGCAACTCCTTCTTTGTTCCATTCTCTGTTTTCACGTGATCTTCATGTCACACTGTCACCTCATAGCCTGAGTCTCCAATGTTTCTTTTATCACAAGTGGATCTTCCTGAGCTTGTGACTTTGTTCCATCTCAATGTTGTTAACAAAATTCCTCTTGCATTCGTTGCATTCGGTATGTTGCCTTCAACTGCTGTTGATGGTGCTGCTTGATGTGATGTTGTTGTCATCATATCGGCATGTCCTTGTCTATGAACAACTTGATGTCTTTGTAGGTAGGAAAGTTCATAGACACTTTATCGACTGTATCCCCAAGTGTGCTCTGAACGGTGTCTTCGACTCTACTCTCCTGGAAACCATTGTACTTGTGCTACTGAGAGGAAGATGAACACATCCAATACCTAGAGACATGGAAACACTCATGGAAAGAAATATGTTAGTCGAAAACCAAAACAAACTTGATAACTGACTTGTAACATGCCTATGTGACTGATTAAGAAGGTCACACAATTTCCACCGCGAGGTTAGGAGACTGACTTCCAAAACTGTGCAAGGCATAGAATACGCTATTAGGAGGCCGACTGACTACTGGAACTATGCAATGCATAGTCCAAACTGGCCTGTTAAGGACTGAAACTACACAATGTGCAATTTCATTCAGTAGTGACATGCAACTAGCAAACTTCATTGAAATTTTTTGGGGCCAACAGGATAGTGCCTCCAAGAATTTTGTAATGCAAGCCTAAAGGTCAGTTCCCTGCTAGAATTGCACAATTTTTGGGGAAGATAGAGACTTTCCTTCTGGAAATGTGCTGTGCTAGCCAGGCAAGGCATGGTTTAGGCCATGGTAGCCCAGTTCGGCCAACGGGTGACTGAAAACATGAGAAGTGTGAAAGCATGATGAGATGAGTGCAAACAAGAGTGAATGATCATTCATGCAAACAACAAGTGCAATATTAAGAAAACATGAAATCATGCATGTGTGTGAAGTGAGTTTCCACAACAACAACCTTCCATGCAAAATAGTGTCATGCATGTGACAACAACAAGATGTTAACAAAAACTGAAATGGTGCTAGTACAAGAAGACAACTTTCACATGAAGAAAAACACAAAAAGTGACAGAAATGCAACGCAAGACATGGAAAGTGGGCTTACCCCAAAATAATTGAGTTGAATATGTCGACGACTCCTAGATGCAATTTTGGATGTAATACCTATAAGGTCGATGTGAGGAATGATCTCTGCAGCGTCTGGTTGATGAGTTTCAATAAAATTGAGGTTGTGGCATGTATGCCACAAATCCAGGAAAAGCGACACTCGAAGAGAGGTTTCTGAAATGATCCTTGCATGTAAAATCCAGCTGCTAAAAATAGATCCCTGAAACAAGGGATACCTTTACATGCTTCCTTGGGAGGAGCAACCCATGCATGCAAATCATTTTTGCTCAGTCTCGGAGGGAACTAGTCAATTGAACTACGCATGCAACAGTCTGCTCAACTGGGAGGAAAAAAAAGTACATTTCTAGGAGGGAGCTAGGTTGGCTGCCCAAGGGGATTGCACAATTTCTGGGAGGGAGCTAGGCTGGCTACCTAGAGGTATTGCACAATTTCTGGGCAGAACAACTAATTTCTACCCAGAATTGCACAATTTCTAGGCTGAGTAGCCCTACTGGAAGGAATTGTGTAGTTTTCTCAGTGAACAATGACAAGCAGGTTTGTGCAATTCTAGAGCCCAGTAGGCTGCCAGACAAAATTGCGCAATTTCTAGAGGGAAGGCTAGTTTCCCTCCAGAATTGCACAATTTCTTGAGGAAGCTGCCCAGCCTGTAGCTAGACTAAGTCTGGTGAAACATCCTAGGAGGGGGATGCAACAATCTTTGATGGAGAAGTTGTCATTCTGCAAGAAAACCACTGAAGCTTGTGTACTTGACAAGGCAAGACATGTTGCTGTGAAAGGTTGGTAGGGAGGCTCCAAAATGAAGCTAGGCAAAATTTTGGAGGGTGGTTGTAGCTACTACAATAGTCATATGTGTTGTTAGTTTTAAATTTAATCAATTGCCTTTAAAGGTCGATGTAATAGAGTACAATGTTGTTCGTTAGCAAGATATATAGTGATCTATGTAATTTGGTTTTCAAGACTCTATTTTGAAGTTATATACGTATGGCTATTTCAAATTTGTGAACCAAAGAAATTTCCAGAATGGTTGATTGTGAGACATGTTTTTAATGCTTTAAATCTCTCTTTTATTGTAGTAAGTTAGCTTACTCCAGGTGTGGGAGGGTCCATCACCTCTAGAAATAACCTTGATTCATAAGTAGGATAATTAGATGTGTGCGATTTCATGATATAAGATTTCGTTGAGTTACAATTGCAAACATTTCTTGTGCGATTTCATAGATCTATTTTCAAGCATTTAGCTATCATTGCATTATAAATTGAATGATTGAAGGATCATTTTCCTGATTTTACAGAATCCCAATTAATTTTGTAGTCCGTGCTCATAGTTTAATATAGAGTCATACTCTATTCCTTTTATTAAATCCGAGCATATTTGCATTTGTAATTGGAGCATTCAAGATATAAGAACATAAACGGTTTCTAAGTTTATATGGAATGATTTTTGTATGCTTATGTATATAAACTATGATGTATGGCATGGGTTTGAATTTGGATTTCCTCCTATGTGTTCGAGTGAATGATTTATGGTTTGAAGGGTATTGACTGCAATTGAAAATGAATTTGTGCTTGGTAGCGATAGGTGTTGTGTTCTTCATTTTCACAATTTGAATTGTGTGATTTATTTCAAACAATGATTGTGGCTAGTTCAAGTGGTGTGATTGGTTTCAAGAAGTGTGATTTAATTCTGAGCATTTCTAGTATGATTTGATTCAAGTTATAAAGTAGCATCGATTTGAGTCATTTAGATATCACAAGATTATTTAGTTTTATTCCAGGATGATAGAATAAGTTTGATTTCCATTCCAAGTACAATAGCATAGAGATCAACTTCATAGCAGTGTGATAACAATTCAATTTCATTTATAAACTTAGATAATTTCGTTAAGATCTCATTTTCCTTTAAGCATCAATAGATCGATTTAAGTTGATTTCAAAATTAGTCTTTGTAGCAGCTTAAGTGTGGTTTGAATGCATTTTATTTTTGAGCAAGAATAGCATAGTTAGAACAAAATGAGGGTGACAGTTTAGGATTTTATTTTAGTTTTCTTTTCAAGTTGTAGTATTGCATTTCTATTTCTCAGGGATTAGGTTCTTGAATAGTTAGAGATTGAATTTCCTGTGTTGAAAAGTGAAGAGGTTTAATTCTTACTTTAAAGAGTTGTGCTTAGTTTGAATTTCATTGAGCCTTTTTTTCAATAGGTTTGTCTTTTTGTTGCCAATTTGATTGCAGAAATTTAGAATAGGAAACAGAGTGTTATAGGGTCTGACGTATTGAGTTAAATTGATTGCTTTTGTTAAAGTGAAGAATTATTTTTATATGACCGAGATGAGTGCTAGTTTACTCAATTGATAGAAGAGTGATTTTATCTTTCTGTAATTAATGATCATTATTAAGGAAAATTACATACTCTGAACTTAAAATTGAGCCAAAAACGCAGTACAACTCATGTTTACGAGTCTTGGTTGAAAATTAAATATTAGGAGGTTTAATTGCTAATTAAAACTCTCAACACTTTTGGTGTCATTGGCCGCGAGTTTTATTTTGTTTCAGGTAATATTATTATTACAAAGTTTCAAGGGTATTGCAAGGCAGTGAGAGGGTAAAGAGAGTATGGTAAGACATGAGTGAAGAGCCATGCATCCACTAGAGTGGGGTTTCTCCAAAGTTTGATCGTTTTTTCTTATCTTTGAACTTTTATTTCCTTTCCTTGATGCATAGAAGTAGAAGTAGGCCTAGAGATAGTAAAGGTAGATCTATTTCTAGCTCCAAATTTCCTACAACTTTTGGTCCAACAACCACCCCAATCACTATTCCTATTAATCAATATGCAAGAATAAAGCAATAAGAAGGAAGTGTTGACATCAAAGTGGCTTCGGAGAGGGAGATTCTGAATCAAGACGAGGAAACAGTTGAACACATTATTTTTTGAAGTATGGAAGGAATTGCATTGGAAGAACAAATCGAGCTGCAAGACCACACAGATCTAGAATCAAATAAAATCAAGGACCACATTTCCATACCTCTTATTAACTGGGTGATCATCAAAAAACATCTTCAAGAACCTGTAGTAGACATGGCCAACCAGGGAGGAGAGAAAAAAAACAATGAGGAACTTCAGGGGGAAGGAGAAGGCCCACTTCGTAACATATTCAAACGAAACAATGAGGAACGTCAAGGGGAAGGAGGAGGCCCACATCATAACCTATTTGAAGGGAACCATGAAGGAAAGAGGGGAGGACCACAAGAAGAAGAAGAAGAATAAACCACCTTCGGATTTCCTATTCTTGATGTAACCAGGAATATCACTATGAAAAAGATACCAATGGCATATTTTCCTCTCTTCTACGGTAATTCCTCTAAGGACCCAGATGCCTTCTTGTTTGAATTTGACATTTTATGTAGGAGTTATAATTATTATGATGATGCACATAAGCTTAAGCTATTCCTATCCACCCTGAAAGATGCAACCCTTAGATGATTTATGAGCCTAGGTGAACACACAATTTACTCCCGGGATGATATGAAGTTAATCTTTCTTAAGAAATACCAAGACTTCTGCAAGAGTAGGGATGTGAACGATATCCTTAGGATGCAACAATTGGAAGACGAGAACTTAGAATAATATCTTGAATGTTTTCTTATAATTTCCATAAATCCCAAGGGGAAAATATAGATGATAAGACTGTCAGAACTGTATTTTTAAAGGGGCTTAGGGATGAATGTATCGAAACCTTAAGTAGTTGAACTATGTCACACTTACTCATGAAGTTAGACTAAAGTAGGCAAGAAGCTCTGTGACAATTCCTGAGATTATGTGTCGAGAAATAAGAAATCGGTACTTGTTGACAGTGTTGGACCGGCCAACATCCAAGGGATCACCTCGATATGAAGACCCAACTAGACCTCACACTATTTTGTGTGGGAGTCCCATCTAGTATGATGGCCTGATTTTCATTATCTTAAGGATTTTCCTCAACTCTTACTTGTTAGCAGAGAAGAGTGGTTTGCTTTGTCTTTGAGAAGTGAGGTTCATGTGCCTGATGAGTGTAATTGTTACTTGTGTCAATGGTTCTTTCACTGTAGAGGGAGATTGAGTGAGAGTGAGCCCCAAGTCAGTTGGGAGAAGTCCCAACTCTGCTAGGAACACACAACACAATAGGACATGCAAAAATTCTGGCGGAACAATCCACACAGATGTAGAAATCACAACACGTAAGGGAAGATAACACGTATAACACTTAGCGAATTAGTCCACACGAGTGCAATGGTTGTTATAGCAATTTTTATGTGAAAGGTCTATCTGATGTCCGGGAGAGTAGTCTACATGGGAAAGACAGTGTTAATAGCATATAGAACACATTTTCATTAACATATGTGTATTGCAACAAGTGAATTGGTTCGGGTGTTAAACATAGGTTCAAGAAACATGCATTACAAGTGTTAAAGATTAGTCTTTGTTGGGAATGGGATCCCCCAAGAACAATTTTGGGGCTAAAAGCTCATGTTTTGGGTCGAATTTTGTAATAAAGTTCTAAAGTCTCCGAATTTTGTGGTCGCGGAGCGCGAAGGTGTCATAAGTCATAAAGGTTTGTCTACCCTTAATTTTGTAAAGTAAATTCGGCTGTAAAGATCTACCCATGGTCCATGGACCATGGGATTGTATAAAAAGAGCTAATTAAGTAAGCTCTAAGTAGTTTTAATGAGTCATGAATTGTAGTAAGAAGTCTTAATTGATAAAGAGAGAATTCTAAGTTTGGGCCGTAGTGTAGGCAGAGGCTTTGCAGCTGAGTGCATAGAGGCCTAAGGTAGAATTCCACCGCTAAGTGCGAGAACCCCAGCAGTTGTGTGCGTAGGGCGGATAGAGTCTGTAATCATTTGAAAATATCAATGAAGATAAGTATTCTACAATTTCTGTGTCTTTGTTTCCTATTATGCATCTTGTCATATTTTGTATGAATTTAATTTATAATACTTATGTGATGCACGAATGTATGTAATTATGTTGGATAATTGAATGCAAATAAGTATATCTATTTACGCGGTGCTAAATATGATTATCTAATAAGATAAGTAATAGTCTTAAGGTAACTCGGGAATCTATGCAATACACTACCTTAGCAGCACGAAAGTGTTTGAATCGAAGGTTAGGGTTGCGCAAAGGTCAGTCATACCCTTTCGCAGAGGTATCGAAGGGAGGAATAAGGGGCTAGGCAGACAAAGCCCTAGAACTTAACAACCTGTGTGAAAGCAGTAATAGGAGGAATAAACCAACATCACAACCATCTAAGGGTGCGGAAGCTTGGTTATGACATCTCCCCATACTGCTTCAGGTGACACTTCAATCCGCGCTCTGCGGGCTGATGCCAAAAGGGCTAGTAGTGTAGGGATTTGTTTGGCTAACTAACACTGAACCTGGGTTAGGCCCCACCAAGCCAACAAATGGTTCAGTTGCAGGACCAGAATCTGCATAAGGGATGTGTGATGTCATATCACTGGAATCCAACTAAGAAAGAGATTGGAGACTCGTTGGATAGGAAGATCCACGAATTTGTAGTGTAGGAGAACAGAAGTTTGCGACTCACCAAGGAACAGTCGCTGGATAGGTACCTATATATAGAAATACACAACATCCTTCTCTGTTCCTTTTCGGTTGAGCTATACGAGTGGATCGCGAAGCTAGCAGATAGCCAAGGAAGGTGGAGACTTGATGGTCCTATTGTTTGGACTCTAGAGTTAGTACAAAGACTAGAAGCCTCTGAGGACAAGATTGCCTATGATGTCTATCATTGGCTCGATTGAATCACAGGAGGATTTGTGACTAAATTCGCGGTCAATACCTCAGTTAGCTACAATGAGGTGGAGCAACGCTTTTTCAAAGGTCTGTGAGGTAAGTACTTGAAATCATTGAATACTTGGATTAAAATATTATTGTGAAAAAAGCATGTTATGTAGTTTCCTTGATGTTCGGAGCTACGCAAAGAGGAAAAACTTACAGGAACGAAGGGAGAAAGGGTCCTAAATATATTCCATTAATTTCACCTCCACGAGGTGATGAAGAGGGAGTAGCACAGGCTTCTTCATGAAATGTTGTTCAGTTAATAAGACAAGGATTCCTGCAACTACCACCTTCACCCACACCACCTCCAACTTCACCATGATCACCTACGACTTCACCTGTACCACCTCCACCTCCACCGTGGTTTAGCATGGAAAATTATGTGAAGCTGCCTTTGTTTAAAGGCTTGGAAAATGAGGACCCAAACCAATTCTGGTTTGTGGTGAAAGCTGTATGGGAATCTCAAGGCATTATAGATGATCACTTGAAGAAGGAAACACTGGTTAGTGTGTTGTAGGATCGCGTGCTAACCTGGTATACTCTAATGATAACCTAAGCGTTGGAGTGGCAGACATCCAAACTACATCGAACAAAGAATTCAATAGGCCTAAATATAAGACACAATCAATTGTGGGGTTTAAAGAAATCATGATGAATATAGGCGAGACACCGTGGGAATTAGATCAGAGGTTGAAGTGTCAAATCCGCGAAACTAATATGAACTTAATAGATTGACAACATCATGAGTGGTTTGTGGCTTCACTCCTGCCACACCTAAGGGTTGCGTTGTCACAACAAAATATAACGACTCAGGCAAAGGCCTTGGAGATTGCAATGAGACTACATGAAACACCGATGCAAGATCCAAATCTAGGGGTTCAATAGATTCATGCACAGTTGAAAAATATTTTCCTAGAGATGCAAAGTTTGAAGTAGGACAAAACAGTTCGACCAAGGGTGCACGAAGAGGTATGGTGCCTAAAATGCAAGGGTCAGGGACATGACAAAGACCATTTCCTGGTCTTTGTGAAATACATGGCAAGAGGAGGAACAATGCCTTTGAGGCCAGAAGCTCAAGTAGGACCAAGCGCGGGGCCTACATTGTGGTGTGCTATATGTCAGGTAGTAGGAAAACATGCCACAAATAATTGTCATTTGTTGTAGAAGTTTGTACAAACACCACAACAATTGTTCTGCAACTTTTATAGGTCGATAGGGCATGATGAGCACAATTGCAGAAGCTATGAATTGATGATGGACAAAACACTAGCCTACAAGGTTTAAGCAGAAACGCGGCCTCTTGACCAGAACATGGGGATGGCGCGGAAAGGATTTCAGGGGCATGGACGAGGACGAAGTAGAGGAGAACCTGGTAGAGGTTTGGGATAGTTGATTTTCTACAATTGCGGAGGACCGGGACACTATGCCTACGATTTCACTAAACCAATGCATCCATTGTGCAAATATTGCACTCTGTTTGATCATGAGACAGAGGACTATCATACGCTGATAGTGAGGATACATGAAAAAGGGGCACTACCACCTCAACCAACTCAGAAGATGCAAATGATGAGGTTTGAGCCTCACGAATAGGATCCAAATGTGAATATAGTGCTCCGAAGTGGAATTACAATAGGGAATGATAAGGGGAAATAGCCCAAAGATAGTGCATGGGTTCGTAAAGCTCTAATGAAGGAGGCTGAATTCGATTTGGAGTGTGCACGCGAAACATTCATGGAAGCAAAGAAGAGCTTCACTGAGCCCTCCACCTTAGGAAGCAAGGATAAGCTTGATCAGGAGATGGACCCTTCTATGCTTACAACCTTCCTAGAGACTTGCATGAAGTTGCTACATGATAGCAAGGTTGTAAAAGGATTACAGGAGCTTATAAATAGATGTGCCGGAAACACCTTAGGTGAACGACGTGTGGTATGAAAAATTGGTAAGCATAAAAGAAGGACAGGACGAGAGATGAGGCTGACCGCGTAGATAGAAGAGTATGAAATGGATCAGGTTATCTTGGATCTGGGGTCCGACACAAACATCCTACAGAAATAGACTCGGGAACGGATGGGAAGACCCACACTGTACTGGTCTCCAATTCAGTTAAAGATGGTGAATCAGCAGAAGATCATCCCCATGGGGTGGCTGTAAGGGGTGGCTGTAGATATTGAAGGCACGAGTGCACTGGCTGACTTTGAAGTAATAGAAATTGTGGATGCTAACAACCCCTACCTTTCACTCCTTGGAATTGATTGGGTTACTGGTATGAACGGGGTAATCAGCCTACAGAAGCGGAATATGATATTTGATAAGAAATCACTCCGCATAATAGTACCTGTAGATCCTGCTGAAGGATTGCGCTATACTGAACCAGTCCATGATTATGAGAGCGATGACAATCTAGACTGTATCTATAAGATAACAGTGCGAGACCCAGATTAGGTGAATCCAACTGTGGGTGGACGAATTACATGGGATCATGAGAGTTCCTGCACCTTAAACTCTAATGAAGAATTAGAGCACTAGAAGAATCGATTACATGAAGTAACCACACTGAGTTGTAACTTGATGACCCAGTTGTTGTGCTGTGTGTCGTCAGAGGTAATAAATCTGCCCACTTATGACGGATTCAATGATGTAGATATCTTTTTGGATGCATTGGCGTGAATGTAGGAGGATGATGAGAACACACTTTGGGAAGGTGAAGGTACGAATGATAGACAAATATGATGGGCGGGATGATCCATGTGCACACTTGGACAAATTGGCTCAAGCTTATGGAGAGAAGTCCCAACCTAAATGGCTACACTTGTTTTGTCACACCCTAGATGTCATCCCGATGAACTGGTACTTAGAAATAGATCTCCACCATGGTACAGGTGAATGGGATATTTTGCACGAGGGATTCAAAATGACATTCATCTTTAAAGGTGGGTTTGACTATATCGACCAGGTGCTACAAGAAGTAAAAGCAACAATCTTTAGGATACTGTGGGATCCTTTGGACCTGATTCAACCTAATTGGGCTACTCAGATGAGTCACGCATTGGAATGCTATAATGTAACTGCTGAAGAAGAAGATGAGGATCTGCGAAAGGTTAACATCCCTAAAACAGAAGGTCACTGCGAGATTGAAGGACCGCAAATTGAGAATCCTAATATAATTGCATCGCTGAAAAGGGAAAGAAGTAAATATTGGTATGAAGGGAGAGTCCCAATTCGTGAAGATTTGAGATTACTAGGATGACATGATGGTGGATAAAGTCACTGAATTGCTCCGCGAATACTAGGATTTGTTTCCTACCAAGTTAACGGATTTAAAAGGGATAATTAGGGACCTGGGTGTTATGAAGATCACGTTGAAGCCCAACGCGGAGCCGGTTAAGCAAAGACCTTACCATCTCAATCCGAAGTATAAGGAGAAGGTCCACTTAGAGCTAGACAAGATGCTCGCAGTAGGCATCATTGAGCCCATAGAAGAATTTGATTGGGTAAGCCCAATGGTGGTATAGGAAATGAAGCAGAAGGATGAAATAATTATATGCATAGATTTTAGGAAATTGAATGACACTGTGTACATGATCCTTTCCCGACTTTGTTCACTGATGAAGTGTTGGACAATTTAGGTGGCCAGGAAGCATATTCCTTCACTGATGGGTTCTCTAGGTACCATTAGATGAAAATCACACCGGATGACAGGAGAAAGAAAACCTTTGCGACTGAGTGGGGGTCTTTTCAATACACTATAATGCCTTTCAGATTGAAGAATGCGCCTATAATTTTCTCACGCGTAGTCGTTGCGACATTCAAGGAATTTATTCACAAGTTCCTGGAAGTATACTTTAATGACTAGATTGTCTTTGGGCCGGTAAAATGCCATGTAGCAAGCTTGCGCTTGATGCTAGATACCTTTCGAAGATACTAGATCATGCTCAATATGAAGAAATGACTGTTTTGTGTTCCTTTTGGGACCCTGCTGGGTCATGTGGTTTGTAGACAAGAAATGATGGTAGATCTCATGAAAATCATAGTGATACTTAACTGGGAAGCACCTAGGAGTGTGAAACAGTTGCACGCTACCCTAGGACATACTGGATATTACAAGAAGTCTATAAAAGGCTATGCCCAGATCACCACACCTATGGAAAAGTTGTTGAAAAAGGATGTCACATTCTGCTAGAACAAGGATTGTAAGAAAAGCTTGGATGTATTGAAAGAAAAGATGGTCACTGCACCGATTTTAGTCTTCCTAGATTGGAAGAAGGAGTTTCATGTACATGTTGACGTGTCATGTATAGCACTAGGAGCAATACTGACATAGGTTGGTAGAGGAGACTTGGACTATCCTATAGCATTTGCAAGCAGAAGGTTATCCAAGGCGGAGAGGAACTATTTCACCACTGAACGCGAAGGGTTAGCCATGGCATACGCGCTATAGAAGTTTAGTCATTACTTGTTGGTTGGCCATTTTCAGTTGTACACAGATCACTCCATGCTGAAATACCTGGTCAATAAGCCTATGTTGGGGGGGAGAATCTGCAAGTGGTTGTTATTGTTCCAAGAGTATGATTTTGAAGTATTGTGAACCCTAGACGACTGAATATGGGACCAAACCATATGTTGCACATCGAAACAGGGGAAGAGCCCACTAATTTGGAAGAAGGATTGCTTGACACGTAGCTATTTGCAATGCACGTCGTGGATGGTCATTTTGAAGATATCATACACTTCCTAACAACGGGAACTTCCCCGGAAGGATACACCATCCAACAAAAGAAGGAGTTAGTGGTGTGCGCGGTAGACTTTTCTATCATTGCTAGGCATTTTTATAAAATGGGGTCCGATGAGATATTGTGATGGTATGTACCAGAGTTTGAAAGGAGTAGTATCCTTGCGAACACTCATGGGGGCACCATGGGAGGGCATTATGCAAGGAGAGCGATTGCACAGAATATTCTACGAGCAGGGTTGTGGTGGTCGACCCTCCATCAAGATTCAAAAGCATACTGCAAAGCATGTGATGTGTGTCAAAGTACTGGTAGGCCATCGCAGAGGGATGAGCTATCATTGAATCCATAGATGAAATTACAACCCTTTGAGAAATGGGCGATAGATTTTGTGGGACCCATCCAGCCCTAAGGAAAGATGGGAGCAAGGTACATTATCACTGCGACAGAGTATTTGACTCAATGGGCAGAGGCGTAACTGATGAAGGATTGCACATGCATGATTGTTGCAAAATTCCTCTTTGAATACGTACTAATGCAATTCGGGTGTCCAAAGATTTTGATGAGTGATCGTGGTACACACTTTCTGAATGAAACGATCGGCGCACTAACAGAGGAATTTTAGGTATTTCACTAGAAGAGCATGCCTTATCACCCGTAGGCTAATTGTACGGTGGAAGCATTCAATAAAGTGTTGGAGAAAACGCTCACCAAGGTTTTCAATGCTCAGCGAAGTGATTGGGACCTACGCATACCCACAGTACTATGGGCCTATCGGATGACATGCAAGAAGATGACTGGACTGACACACTTTAGGCTTGTATATCGTGTTGAAGTAGTGATTCCCATGGAATACGTTGTGCCTAGTCTACGCATAGCAGCACTGATGGGTATGATGGATCACGGAGCCCTGAAGGAGAGTCTCGCACAACTGGCTGAGCTTGAGGAAGAAATATTTTTAGCTAGATTTCACCAACACATCCAAAAGCAGTGTGAAAAAGCATGGCATGATTGGCACATTAGGTTGTGCATCTTTAAGGTAAATGACTTGGTTTTGTTATATGATAGCAAGTTTGATAAATTTCCAAGAAAATTCAAAATGCACTGGTTAGGGCCCTATCTCATTAAGGAGATTAACAACAGGGGAGCAGTGCAGTTGGTCAAATTTAATGGAGATCCCTTCCTAGGAAAGGTGAATGGAAGTCGCTTGAAGCCATACACCGGTAGTCCGGCCATGTGACTATATGAAGGTAGCATAGTCTTAGCACTCAGGCAGCTGAAAGGAGGTGCGGGACTATAAACTACACTACCCAGGTTGGGGAGTTGCTTGATTGGAGGATTGTGTGAAGCAAGGAAGTGTCATAGGGTTCGCGGCAGCACGAAGGGAGTTGTGGTACCAAGGGAGAAACTGTGCGGGTTGGCCAGAAAATGACTATTAAAGTCACTATTCATGATTTGATGGTAGAAATGCGGCCAAATGGAGCGGGCAGCTGACATTTAAGACAAAAATTATGGGTCATATCCTTGAGAATATGTCGCCAATCCAGCATTAATGAACCGAATTTGGGGGGAACGGTCAGATTTGAATTCAAAATTCCCTATAAATTACAAGTGGATGTCCACTGAAAAACACTTGGCATTTTGAGAATTGAGTTGTCGAGCTCTTAAGTGCACATGAATCGCGAGCACTACGAACTTCTGATATCCAGTTCAGTATTTGAGACATTGCCGAAGGAGACATAAGAGTTCTTGCAGAACATCATGTCAGTGCCCATAGAAGCTATAGATACCAAAGCTGAGGAGTCGGTGCTGGAAATTGAGATGGAGGCAGAAGTAGCTGCTCCAGAGGTTGCTGAAGTATTAGCGGATGTTCCCAAATCACCGAGGACGCCGAGACCAAAGTAGACACTAACCAAGGAGACCTCGAAGGATAAAAAGGGCAAGCAACCTACAATACTAATGCGCGCATCACTAAGAAGAAACCCACCAAAGGCTACCGCACAGGAGAAGGGCAAAGCCATCAATCTAGAGCTGGAGGAGGAAGAACTCGAAGACATCCCGATGGATGATGAGGATGTGGGAATAGATGTGGAGGAAGTTGAAGCCCAGGATGCTGACCCTTTCACTTGGTTGCCTAAATACGTCCCTCCGTGCAAGGGAAAGGCCAAGGTACTGAAGGATATCGATGATAGAAGACCCCCTTGCAAACCCCTATATTGCCGAATGAGATTGTCTTTGAAGGACCGTGCTTTGTGCAGGTTCCGTTGTTAAAAATCGAGGACTGGGACTTGGCTGATCATGAGAAGTTCCCACACCTGGCGACCGAGTAGCTGATGTGCCGCATCATCGATACAACCACTGGAATGACCAAATTGGAGTCGTAGAGTTGGCTTAGAGGAGTTGATAAGGCAGGATTGCTCAACCTGCTTTGGGTGTCGCACTACAACCGCACCCTCATTACAGTATTGGTCATCAAGCAGCTTCTATGCTTGGTGCATGATGGGTGTCTGTGGCTGGAGGATCCAATACCCATCACTGACAGTTTGATCCATAGGGTAATGCAGTTACCTTACACAAGAGAAAATCCTGCCATGATATTTGGCGGAAAAGGTGGTGAGCAGGTCCTCATGGAAGCCATGAAAGAGAAGTTTAAGTTGGTAAAGAAGCCACATGGATATGCCATATCTAGCATCTGTGACCCTGCTATAAAGTTGGCTACGCATATTTTAGTAGGGAAGGTGAAGAGGAAGTGTCGAGCTGACAAGGTTCTAGCACCCATCATCGTGCTAGCAGCCTAGTGCACCGAAGGATTCCAGTTCAACTGGTCAGACTATCTTCGTGGAGAGTTCCTAGCAAACTACTGAGAAGCACAGAAGCTCAACAAGACATTCCACTACACGTGCCTCTTGTTGTCGATTGTGTTGGTAGCATGGGAGATGCCAGAGGACAGCCAATTCCCTTTGGTCGCACCAGACCTACCCGAAGAAGTGAAGTACGCTTTGCTATGGGCGACCAACGATGTGCAGCTGATCAAGCACAATAAGATCTTTTGGATCTTGATGGAGATGAACACCTGAATCACCATCAATCGCAAACCGTGGTTGTCACCTACGGTGTTTGCCAACCTGCAGGGCTACACAGAGCTCAAAGAAGATTTTCACCATGTGGCCATCAGGGTGCGGAAGGACCCTGCATAGAAGTGGTATGGCTTGCCTTACCTAGCAACGTATGATGCCATTGTTGTGATACTTGATTGTTGGCCAGCAGAATGGCACACCACAGCAGACTTGGCAGTGGGAGGGAGCAAGTCCACCATGCAGAGAAAGAAGGAGGAGGCTAAGATAAATATGGTGCAGCTGGCCGAAAAGAGAAGAAAGGAGGCGACTGACAAGGCCCAGGCAGAGCATGATGCCACTTAGAAAACAAAAAAACAAACAAGTCGAACAGAGTGAGGCTCTGACAAAGGCACGAGGTCACCTTCACCTGAGACAGAGGAGGAGATGAATGAGTAGACAGGACAACACGATGCAAACCCATAGGCGATGTTCGCCTGAATCAAGCATCTAAGGGAGTATGAAAAGGAGGGTCCAAGAAGAAATCAAGGCTACTAAGACATCACTGGACCCAATCACGCTAATAGAGGTTGATCTACATGACATCGGTGACATGGTGCGGGATGTCACTATAGAGGCCCTACAACAATTTGAGCAACAACAACAACTAGTATTGGGGGTTATCTAGACACATCTGCAGGAGCTGCAGACCTGCGCAACATGAGCTCACATGGTGTCTATCAGCCTTGCTATCGGCACTTCAGAAGTTGTCGAGATGTTGCACGCGATGGCCTCTAGTGTGATAGTGCTGCCTAATGGAGCACTGACCATAGAGAATGAAGCTGGCAGGCCCACTGTCAACACCCTCAAGGGAGTAGGGTTGAATTTGGCAATGCTCCCTGGTGAAGCGCTCCACCTCTTGTAGGATGGAGTGATTGCAGAGTTGAGGGCCCATGAGCACCGGGCACTCCAGGTGATCAGTGAGCATCACATTAACAATGACCAAATGGCACTACAGTGAGACTCTGCCATCGCCGCTATGACTTAGGCAACCAATCATAAGAAGCCTATAATTTAGGTCATCGAGGAGGCATGCGAAATGGTCCAAGAGTTGGCCATTCCTGAGGAAGAACCAGTCGAGTTGCGCATCCACAAGCTAGCCACGGGGGTGCATGATGGTCGTACAGAAATGGTGAGGGTTCAATTGGAGTTGAACCTGCAAATCATAGAGTTATAGATGAAGGCCCAACCTTCAACTCCACCAGAAGTAAAGGAGCAATAGGCGATCGTTGTCACAGAAGCAGTAGTAGTGGTTGATAGTGGAGTAGCAAACTGCACGCAATTTTTTGATTAGTCGTTCAAGGTCAAAGGCATAGCACAAACCGTCGTGCTCACACAAAGACTAGTGAAGTTGCAGGAGGTCAAGCAGCTGAAGGAACAGGTGGATGTAGGTTGCAGAAGGAAGCAGTGTTGAAGGCACAACTAAAGCGATGTTTAGATGAGGCTTACACTGTGACAACCTCTATTGAAGGAAATCTTGTGACTTTGCAACCGACTCAGCAAAAGCTTCAGGTCGACAGTTTAGGAGTAGTGACCAAGCAAATGGTTGAAGACATGAAGCAGGCGACTGCACAGTGCACTGCTGAGGTTGTGGTTATAAGGGTTGAGCTGGGAGGTATTTTCACTAAGCTCTCCGATCCTATCGAGTGACTCGAGGGCAAGTCACGATGTTTGTGTTGGGGGCCTGTTGGTAATGGGATCCCCCAAGGATAGTTTTTGGGCTAAAAGCCCATCTTTTGGGTCGAATTTTGTAATAGCGTTGTAAAGTATCCGCATTTTGTGGTCGTGGAGCATGAAGGTGTCATGAGTCATAAAGGGTTGTCCACCCTTAATTTTGTAAATTAAAGTCAGATGTAAATATCTACCCATGGTCTGTGGACCATGGGATTGTATAAAAAGAGCTAAGTAAGTAAGCTCTAAGTAGTCTTAATGAGTCATGAATTGTAGTATGAAGTCTTAAGCGATAAGGAGAGAAGTCTAAGTTCGGTTTGTAGCATAGTTAGAGGCTCTGTAGCTTAATTCACAGAGGCCTAGGGTAGAAGTCCACAGCTAAGTGCGCAAACCCCTGCAGCTCTGTGCACAGGGCGGATAGAGTCTGTAATCGTCTAAAGATATCAATAAAGAGAAGCATTCTACAATTTATGTTTCTTTGTTTCCTGTTAATGCATCTTGTCATATTTTGTATGGATTTCATTTATAATACTTATGTGATGCGTGAACGTATGTAATTATGTTGGATAATTGAACGCAAATAATGATATATGTTTACATGGTGCTAACTGTGATTTTCTAATAAGATAAGTAAGGTTCTTAAGGTAACTCGAGAATTTGTGAAATACGCTACCTTACCAGTGGGAAAGTATCTGAACCGAAGGTTAGGACTGCGTGAAGGTCAGTCGTACCCTTTCACGGAGGTATCGAAGGGAGGAATAAGGGCCTAGGCAAACAGAGCACTAGAACTTAACAACCTGCACGAAAGTAGGAATAGGAGGAATAAACCAACATCACGACCATCTTAGGGTGTGGAAACTTAGTTCCAACATCCCCCTATACTACTTCGTGTGAGACTTTGGTCCACACTTCACGGGCTGATGCCGAAAGGGCCAGTAGTGTAGGGATTTTTTTAGCTAACTAACTTGAACCTAGGTTAGGTCCCACCAAGCCAACAGTCTTACAACAAATACAATACATGTGTGAAAACATGCTCGCTTGTTAGTAGGATTCTAAGTTAAGCAAAGGTTCCAAGACACATCATTACACCATACATCACTAACCCTGTGTGAGGGGTATTGGAGCCACTGCTTACTCCTCAAAGAAAAGATAACAGACTCTCTTGGCTATGTGGGAGGAGCCGAGGTGAAAAGTCCTTTGCATGTACAAAGGAGGGGGTATTTACAGCCAAGGGTGAAACTGACCCTTGTGGTTGTTCGACTACCCTCATGACTATTTGACTTCCATGACTTTTCGACTTTACATGACTCTTTGTTCAACAAGTGGGTCTCTTGGAATTCCATGTTACATTATATTGATTTGACAACAGGCCCACAATGGAGATGTGGACAACATGACTCGACATGACAGTGTTGGCACATTCATGCTACTGCTGGAGTGCATGTTGAGCTACAGTGTTGTTGGGTGATGGATGTCTTCATGGCGAGTTACAACTTCACCTCCACATGGCAAAGTGCGTGGAGTCTTCGATGGTCGTTGGTTCGCTTGATGTTGCTTTGGCACATTGCTCCTATCTTGTATGTTGGAAGGCTTGACAGGCTCATCTGTTTGCGAAGGGTGCATATTTTTTCATCCATCTGTCCGCGAACACATCTTTATATGATCATCCATTCCTGAGCACATCTCTTTGCATGCATCATCTGTTCATCTGTTGGTGAACCTGTCCTTCTACATGTTCTCCCTTTGTTCATCCCATTTGTCATCACCCCATGTTTGTTGGTGTACTTGTACCTGCAGTCACTCATGACGAGACAACATCAAATCCGAAAACCTCCTAGTCTACCATGACACATGATCATTTTGGATGCAAATTAGTGGGAGAGGCAACAAGGTTTGGAGGAGGGATGATGGCTCTAGGCACTGCTGATGAAAATTGTGCAAGAGTCACTGGGTGATGAAGATGGGAAATTTGAGTCGACAGTGACTATTCGCGAGGTTTGGCTCGGCTGGAAGGAAAAACTGTGCAGATTTTGGGAGGGATAATCCAGGTTGTAGGAAGGCAAGGCAGAAAGAATCTTCTCATTTTCTGGAATGAGCGGGCAGCAAGGGCTTGATAGCAAAATTTGTGCACTTTTCTAGAGGAACATGTTGTGCTGCATGGAGGATCAACAGGCATAAATTGCGTAGTTTTTTGGAGGAAATGGCTGGGATCTTGGCATCCAAAAATGCACAATTCCTGGAGGGAAATGATAGTTGGCTGTTGGGTCACTAGCAACAGAAAATATGCAATTCCCAAGGGGAACTAGAAGTCAGCTACCGAGAGCTTGGTAGCAGAAACTGTGCAATTCCTAGAGGGAACTGGCAGTCTGCTGCTAGGAGCTGTTGGCGAGGGATAATGTACTGAGGTTGGGAGGTTTTCTTGCTGATCATCTCTACACAGGTTTTCAGCTAACCGGACTGCTGGGTAGTAGAAGGCCTACTCATGAAAACTATGTAATTTTCTGGATGAGCAGCTGGTTGACTACCGAGAGGACTAACTGGAAAAAATGCGCAATTTTCTGAGGGAGACATGGATGGGCACTGGGTATCTTTCCGACCTGTCTGCGCAATTTCTTCAGTTAGCAAAATGGGAAAGGTTAGTAGCCTCTGCGCAATTTTTTAGGGGAGTTAATCGCAGGGTGGCTCTCAGGTCCAACTCTTCGAGTGGCCAACATGAAGGTTAAGCGAATTTCTTGCGAGAAGTGCAGCTTGAAAATACTTGCATGGTGTTTCTACACTATTCTGGGTGACAGTCGATCATGTCGATGGCGAGGTGATGGTCCAACTATCAAGGGGGAGTCTGGTCATCAAAACTTCAGCAAAATGGCGAAGTGTGTGAACGAGTGATAGATGCAAATGTGATCTTACAAACGCACACCTTCATGACTTGATGACAAGATGACTCAAACCAACCAGACACACATGTTCAACATGACTGACCGATGGTGAAAGTGACAAGCGCAACACTCATGATTGATCATTGATCAATTGTGATGACACTTGCGTGACAGTGAATGTGACCCTATGTGCGAGTGTGACAGATGTTTCCATAGAGAACATAAAATGTACACACGAAATGAAGACCTCGAGCATGAACATAACATGGTCACAAGAAAGACGCTGAAATCAACATGCAGAAGCTTGGGTGGAATGAACAAGCAAGGTGGGTGCAAAGGCTCACATGAGCTCACAGAGTGAACCTGAGTGTATGCAACCATCAAGTGAAACTCTAAAGGGAGGCTTCGAATTTGGGTGTAGGCCAAACTTTTGGTGGGTGGTTGTAGCCACTACAACACTTGGTGACACACTGGTAGAACTCCATCTTCTCTATTTTGGTTCATTGATAACATAGGGCCTTAGTCTTTTGGGGAGTATTGAATTGTTGTGTGGGTTACTTCAGCTTCCCTACCTACCCCATGGACATACATGGTTCACCTTTTGCCAACTTAGTCAAACACAATCAAAAGTTCAGCTTAATTAGAGTGTTTCGAATCTAGGAAGGGTAGTTTAGCTCACGAGTTGAAGATTTTCATAGTATAAGTTTTCATCTCTGGTGTTGCTCTGTTGCCAGTAGGCCTGGACAATACCCTGATGGAGTCATGCAAGAACACATACATTGTTCCACTTCTAGTTTGCCTGGTCAGTACCCTGGTGGAGTTGCATGCTTCACCTCTCTGTGCAGGAAGCCTTTCTATTCTTTCGCCTTTGTATTTTTCAAGAGGACTGTGCATAAGCACTTATTTATTTTTGGGGTAGAAGAGGGATCCTGACTTATTGAGAGCAGAAGAGGTTGTCCCTTCGGAGAAGCAAGTAAGACCTCTGACATAGGTTTGCTCGTTTAGATTTTCCCTTTCTCTGTTTCTACTAGTTCGATGAGCTTGAACATGTTGGCATTATGGCTTAGGTTTGGCGCTATGACACAGGTGTTGTCCTTGATGGAAACTCATTCAGATGAAAAGATCATAGTTCAGGCTCTCAGAATAAAGGAAAAAGAGATATACGCAGTTTCCACTTAACCAAGGTGGATATACATGCGGGATCGCCGATCAAAAGTCGCGTATGCTTATGCACGCACTTTCATGCACAGAAAAGTGCATACATGTGAGAAAACTCATTTTTAGTCCATGGTATTTGGTCCTTGGTATTTGGACCTATGGTTTTGGACCATGGTATCTTGTCCAAAGTATTGAACCCAGGTATTTGGACCCAGGTATTGGTTCTAAGTGGTTTTGGACCATGGTATTGAGTAAAGACCTATGACTATAAAAGGGGAAGGAGATCATTAGGTAAAGGCACTCAAGCATTGAATATCTTATGAAGAGAAAGATCTAGAATACTGGTCATTGGGTTATGGTGCATAGCTGGATCTGAACGAAGGAGGAACCTGAGCGCTAGAAGAAGGATAAGTTCTATTGATGGGTTAAGATCTTAAGGCTTGAATAGTAGTAACTTTGTGTGATTTTGATCTGTTATATTTGGTGCATGACTTGATCTATAAATCTGATAATCTGGGTATAACTGATATGTGAATATTTAAAAAGGGAAATTTGTCTTTTATAGATCTATACGTAGGTTCAGCACCACAAAGGCGTGTATATACGCTGGTTCAGTAATTCAAAACAACGTATACATAGGTTTGCATTAATAGAGAAGTGTATGCATGCAGGTTCTACATATTGAAGTAGCGTACATTTCATAAAATATGTTTTAGATACTTCTGTCTACTGTTGCATTGTTCTGGGTTCTGGTTGGGTTCTGGCATTGTTATTGTATTCTGGTTATAGCATTCAAAGAAGTGTTTGTGTGATTCAGTTTTTGGTTGGTCCAAAGGAGTTTGGTTGATGCAAATATATTTGATGTTTGATTGATGCTATTGATGGATCAAGTCTGAAAATTTATGAAATGTGGTCCCTAGAAGAGAAGAGAAGGTTGTAGCCTTCTGTAGGTAAGAACCTACAAACTAGTACATCAGCTAGTACAAGAGCTAAGGGGGTTGTAGCTCCCTTCCAGGAGAAGTTGGAGAATGAGAGAAGGTTGTAGCCTTCTGCAGGTATAAGCTTGTGTATTGGTATAAGATTGCACCAGTACAGAAATATTGTAAAAAGAATTTTCTTATTAACAAGAGTATAGAGAAGCATTGCAGCAGGTGGTTTTCACCCACATTGGGTTTGTTCTGTTTACTGCACCTGTTTATTGTTCTTATGGTTAATGAAAGTTCTGATGCACTAATTAAAGATCAAATGGATTAATTATATCTTAAGTTTACAAGTTATACGCTATTTGTTGTAGTCACAGTTGCGTGTATACGTTGGTTTCCATATCTGAAGTAGCGTATATCTAATTTTGAAAATGAAAAATTATTTGACTTGATAATACTGATTCACCCCCCTCTCAGTATTATTCCCAACAATTGGTATCAGAGCAGTTCCTTCAGAAGAAGCTTGATCGCTTGAAGGAAGATCTATCATCATGAGCAACTACGAAATGGAGGCATCCATCAAGCCGCCAATATTTGATGGCAGCAACTTCATCTATTGGAAGGTAAGAACCATAGCCTATCTTCAATCTCTTGGTGCAGAAGTTTGGGATATCATGGAAGGAGGATACACATTCCCATCAGCAACTCCTACAGATACAACTGGTAAAAATCAGTATGAAACAAATGCAAAGGTTGTCGTTACTCTATTGGGGAGTATATCTCAATCAGAATTCGTCAAGGTTATGCAGCTCAAAACCGCTAAAGAAATATGGGACAAGATCATTCTAAACTATGAAGGAGACGATCAGGTAAAATGTGCAAAACTACAATCTCTCATAATTCAATATGAAACTCTCAGAATGCACAATGATGAAAGTGTGGCTAATTATTTCTTACGTATAGATGAGATTGTTAATCACATGAAAAGCTTGGGTGAAGAGATAAAATAAGTTACTTTAGTTGAAAAGGTATTAAGATCTTTGTCTTCTAAGTTTGAATCAAAAGCTTCTACCATAGAAGAAAAGCACAATCTTCAAAGTATTACCATGTCACAGCTGCACAGAATTCTAACTACCTTCGAAATGAGAAAAGGGGGTTCATCAGACATTAGAGAAGTTGCATTCAAAACTTCAAAAGGAGAATACAATGAGTTAGGACATACGTCAGAAGGAGAGGAAGAATCAAACTTTTTCAAGAACGTTCAACGGGGCTCTAGAAGATTCAGAGGTAAGCTACCTTTCAAATGCTTTGCTTGTGGGAGAGTTGGTCACTATGCAGCCAAATGTCCTCATAAAGATAATATTGATAAAGGTAAGGAACTAGGTAAATGGAATAGAAAACATAATGTAAGTAGGAAGAGCTATTATACACATGAAGACAACGATGGACTTTCAAATAGTGATGAAGATGAACATGGTAATGATTATAGAATTTTGATGGCTTTTGAAGATGATGATTTCTTGGATGCTATAGATGAAGATGATATCTATGAATAAATTTCTAAACTTAAGATTTGTTTAGAAGAAAAGAGTATGATCATAGATACTCTAACATTCCAACTTGCTGAAAGGGAAAAACACAATGAAAAGTTAGAATGTGAAATTGTGGGACTTAGAAAAGATATTGAGAAAACAAAAGCTATTAATCTTAGATTTGCTAAAGGATCTAAAACTTTAGATGAGATTATCAAAGTGCAATGATCTCCTCTAATCAAGACACGTCTTGGATATACTGAAGAAGCATCTCAAGCACAGAAGCCATACACCTCCAAAAGTTATCTTGATGCAGCAAGGAGAATTAAACAGGTTGACAATCGTCAGCAAAGGCATAAAGCAGATCACCAAGTAAATCAAGGTCAATCTACTTCAAGGATGAACAGAAGCTACAACCAACCACAGTTAAATCATTCTCAATTTTCCTCAAGAGTGAATGTCAATGGAAACTACAATCAACTGGACGGTAGATTTGATAATCGCAGGAATTTCTTTAATGGCCAATGTTTTTCATGTCATAACTTTGGACACAAAGCTGCTCAATGTGTTTCCTACAAGACCATCATGACTCAAGAAGCACGAAATCAAAGGAGCATGAATGTGATCATGAAGAGGACCTACAATAACTTTTCTACTCTTGAAAATGAAATAGAATGGTCTATTTGTAACAACTTCGATCATGAAGATTCTGAATGCATGAGTAAGTTTTGGCAAACATCTCAGAAGGAGCAATCTTCATTGGGTCCCAAAACATGGAGAAAGAAAGAACCGCAACCAGAAAGATGTGGTATAGTCTTATATGTGGAAGGATAGGAAAACCAGTGTTACATCGACAGTGGATGTTTGAAACATATGGCAGGTGATAAAGAAAAACTTCAGTCATATAGCACCTTAGAAAAGGAAAGGAAGGTCTCATTCGGAAATGACACACTTGCACTCATAAAAGGTAAAGGTTCTGTTCTTTCGAAAGAAAAATTCAAAGCTGGAAATGTTATGTACGTTGATAGCTTAAAGCATAATCTATTGAGTGTTAGCCAAATGTGTGAAACAGGTGAAATAATGATCAAAGGCATAAGAACTCCAAATAATTTATACATACTCAAGGGAGGACAACAACAATGCTATCTAAGAAAGAATGATGAACACTGGCTATGGCACAAAATATTGGGGCATCTAAGCTTCTCTCAGATAAGGAAAGCATGCAAATATCAGGCAGTTCGTGATCTCCCTGACATCAAAATTCCAGACAATACAATATGAAAATCATGTTAGTTCGGTAAGCAGACCAGAACTAATTTCCCTGAGAAGGAAGGATTAGCTAGTAAGCCACTTGAACTTGTCCATACTAATTTATGTGGTCCATGAAGGAAAAATTCACCTCGAGGAGAAGAATACTTTATATTGTTCATTGACGACTTTTCCAGGATGTGTTGGATAGGACTTTTGAAGTAAAAAGACAAAGCTTTCGAAAATTTCAAAGCTTTCAAAGCCTTGGTTGAAAATGAATCAGATTGCAGAATCAATGCCTTAGGTTTGATCGAGGAGGGGAATTTACGTCGGATGAATTTTTCGACTTTTGTGAAGAACATGGAATAAGAAGGGAATTATCTACTGCAAGGACTCCTCAGAAAAATGGACTAGTGGAAAGGATGAATAGAACGGTTCAACAAATGGCTCGTGCCATGCTTGATGAATCTAGAACTCCTGCAACCTCCTGGGGAGAAGCTGCATTTGCTGTTGTTACTATTCTCAACAAAACAAACGTTCCAGTAAACAACACTCAAACTCCTCATGAACTTTGGTATGGTAAGACTCCTATGGTAAAATACTTCAAAGTTTTTGGAAGCAAATGTTACATCAAAAGGACTGATGAAAATCTTGGCAAGTTTGAACCTAGAGAAGATGAAGGCATTCTCCTTGGTTACTCTTCCCGAAGTAAAGGATATAAGTGTTATAATAAAAGAGTTCGAAAAATTGTTAAAAGTATTGATGTAGTGGTTGATGAAGTAGGCAACAATCCAAAGCAGATAAAAACCAAAGATTTTGAAGATGATGAGGACTATCCTTCAACATTTGATTAGACTAATGATGAATAAGAAACCTATGAGGCACCAGAAGAATAGATAAGGGTAGAAGAGAAGACTCCATCCAGTTACATCCAGAAGAATCATCCAGAGACTCAAATTTTGGGTTGAAAGTGGCAGGTGTACAAACAAGAAGAACTATTACATAAGCTTCAAGCTATCTAGCATTGCTCTCCTTTGTCGAACCAAGAAACGTAAGTGAAGCATGCAAAGATGAATGTTGGGTCAAGGCCATGAATGAAGAACTTGAGCAGATTGAAAAGAATAACACTTGGGAATTGGTTCCTAGACCTGATGATAAGAATTTCATAGGGACCGAATGGATATTCAAAAACAAGCTGAATGAAAATGGAGATGTTATTAGAAACAAGGTCAGACTTGTCTGTAAAGGGTATCCTCAACAAGAAGGTATAGACTTTGAAGAAACTTTTGCACTGGTTGCTAGACTTGAAGCCATAAGAATGTTCCTTGCTCTTTCTAGCTTTCAGAAGTTCAAAGTATATCAAATGGATGTGAAATCTATCTTTCTAAATGGAGACTTAGAAGAAGAAGTGTATATTGAGCAACCAGATGGATTTATCCTTGGAAATGATCCAAAACTTGTATTTAGACTTAAAAAGGCTCTCTATGGTCTTAAAAAGACTCCAAGGGCTTGGTATTATCATATGGACAAATACCTCCATCAATAAGGTTTTTCAAAAGGATCAGCAGATAGCAATCTATATATAAAAATTGACAATGATAAATTACTAATACTTGTTGTGTATGTTGATGATATCATCTTTGGCAGCAATGAAGAAGCCATGAGTCAAAACTTTGCTTTGGTGATGCAGAAAGAATTTTGAAATGTCCCTGCTTGGTGAGCTCACATATTTTCTTGGTTTACAAGTCCAACAAAACAAAGACGGTATATTTCTATCACAAACCAAGTACCTTAAGCAGATCTTGAAGAAATATGGCATGGAAGATTCGAAACCAGTATGTACCCCTATGGTAACAGGATGCAGCCTCAGCGCAAATGATGAAACAGTAGCAGTACATCAACCAACCTATAGATCCATGATTGGTAGTCTGCTCTATCTGATAGGTACCCGACCAGACATCATGCATGCAATGGGAATAGTTGGAAGATTCTAGGCAAATCCAAAAGAAGCACACCTCTAGGCAGTTAAAAGGATTTTCAAATATCTTCAACGAACACAAAACTATGGCTTATGGTATCCTAGAGATATAGATCTCATACTTCATGCATATACATCTGCAGATTGGGCAGGAAGCATGGATGACAGAAAAAACACTAGTGGTGGTGCATTCTTTATGGGTTCCAGATTAGTATCTTGGTTCAACAATAAACAAATTTCAATTGCATTATCTACAACTGAAGCAGAATATGTGGTTGTTGCATCTTGCTGCACACAACTTCTTTGGATGATGTAAACAATGCAAGACATCCAAATCACTTATACTCCACCTATCTCCATTTTATGTGATAATACAAGTGCAATCAATATTTCAAAGAATCCAATCATGCATTCAAAGACCAAGCACATACCTATCAAATATCATTTTCTCTGGGAATAAGTGCTTGAACAAAAGGTCAAATTGGAGTATGTTCCCTCCAAGGAACAGGTTGCTGATATATTCACCAAACCACTACCTAGGGAGACATTTGAATACCTTAGACAGAAGCTGGCAGTAGTTGATGCATCATCTTACTGTTGACACTTATCTGTTTCAAAACAAAGTGGTTGTACGCGAGTTTCATGAGGAGCATTCGCATACATACGCTGGTTTCTGTGGATACAGTCACGTATATGTTGATTTGAAGAAAAACAATGGGCCAGACTTAGGATGAAAAGAGTCTGACATGGGTCTAACAAAGACCATATGGCATAGGTTCAGGGGGAGCATATACTTCTAATAATGCATTGTTGGCATTATCTTAGAAGATCTTGGTTCAATTCCACAGTTGGTTTCAGGCGGAACAGGTGTTGAGGAAGAACATGGTTGCTGGTCTGAATGATGATTGACAGACGTTGGTGATGATAGTTGTTGATGACTATCATAGTCTTGTTGTAGATATTTTGTCTCTATGTCATGTATATATTTTATCATCAAGGTCATGTAACGACCTATTTTGGTTTCCCCACTATGCCTGGGATGGATGATGTAATGTTCTTGTTTTATCATGTGTAAACTTTTGGTGTATCCCCACTTGGTTGGGTGGATGAGTCAATATTGGTATATCCCCACTTGGCTGGGAGATGGATGTATGTACAAGTCTTTGGTGATAGGAAGGTCATTTATGATGTCTAGATTCATGTTCTTTCTTGTAGAACATATTTTTGTAGACCTTGCCTACAATCAGGGGGGAACATAAACAACACAACAAAGCAGAAATTTCAGCATGTACTTAGGGGGAGCACAACCCTTTACCCTTGATGAAAAAGGGGGAGAATGACTTTGAGTGACTTGGGGTTGCCATCAAGTCCAAAGGGGGAGATTGTTAGCATTATGGCTTAGGTTTAGCACTATGACATAGGTGTTATCCTTTATTCTGAGATCCTGAACTGTGATCTTTTCATTTGAATGAGTTTCCACTTAACCAAGGCACATATACACGCAGGATCGCCGATCAAAAGTCGCGTATGTGTATGCACACACTTTCATGCACGGAAAATCATGTACATGTGAGAAAACTCATTTTTAGTCCATGGTCTTTGGTCCTTGGTATTTGGACCTATGGTTTTGGACCATGGTATCTCGTCCGAAGTATTAAACCCAAGTATTTGGACCCAGGTATTGGTTCTAAGTGGTTTTGGACCATTGTATTGAGTAAGGCCTATGACTATAAAAGGTGGAGGTGATCATTAGGCAAAGACACTCAAGCATTGAATATCTTATGACGAGCAAGATCTAGAATACTAGTCATTGGGTTATGGTGCATAGCTGGATCTGAACCAAGGAGGAACCTGAGCACTAGAAGAAGGATAAGTTCTATTGATGGGTCACGATCTTAAGGCTTGAATAGTAGTATCTTTGTGTGATTTTGATCTGTTATATTTGGCGCATGACTTGATCTATAAATTTGATAATCTAGGTATAACTAATATCTGAACATTTGAAAAGGAAAAATTTTCTTTTATAGATCTGTACGCAGGTTCGACACAGTAGAGGCGCGTATACATGTTGGTTCAGTAATTCAAAACAGCGTATACACAGGTTTCCAGAATAGAGTAGCGTATGCACGTAGCTTCTACATATTGAAGTAGCGTACATTTCATAAAATATGTTTTAGATACTTCTGTCTACTATTGCAGTGTTATGGGTTCTGGTTGGGTTCTGATACTATTACTGTATTCTGGTTACAACATTCAGAGAAGTGATTGTGTGATTCAGTTTTTGGTTGGTGCAAAGGAGTTTGGTTGATGCAGATATATTTTATGTTTGATTGATTTTATTGATGGATCCAGTCTGAAAATTTAAACGTGGTCCCTGGAAGAAAAGAGAAGGTTGTAGCCTTCTGTAAGTCAGCACCTACGTACTAGTACATCAGCTAGTACAAGAGCTAGGGGGTTGTAGCTCCCTTCCAGGAGAAGCTGGAGAAAGAGAGAAGGTT